>QLSS01000421.1:0-65275 GCA_024372645.1 Trichomalopsis sarcophagae
CGGTGTCGCTACTCTCGGCGATGTTTCTTTCGACGTCGATGGCCTCGACGATAAAACTACAGCCGTATTTTTATCTGAAAAAATAAAAAAAAAAACAAATAAAAATTATATTATAAAATTTAAAAAAATTTAAAATGAAATTTAATAAAAAATTTAAAATTACCTTTTGTGATCTTCGGAATCGGTCCAAGATCTCTAATCGATTTTCTTACGTTTTGGCTTGTCATCACAGAAGATGACTTTCCTGCGACAGCTACAACAACAACAACAAATGTTTTATTTGAAATTAAACATAAAAAAATATAATAAATAAATATTTTTACCAGTTTTGGCTCGTTTGATTTTGTTACGGCTCTCCCGATCTTCAGACCTTTTCCTTTTTTGAGTGCTGTATAACTGCTGCATGCCAGCAATCGGTGTCAGTGACGGGACCGAAAAAAAATCAATTATTAAAAAATTTGTTTAAATATATACGCGCGCACACACACATACACAGACAGATATCCTGGTAAAAAAATTTTGTTCTGGCCCTCCGGCTGAAAAGCGTCAACTTTCGGACCGCTATGTGAAACGAAGTTGCCACTTTCCGACGTCGTCGAGCATAAAAAAAAATAGTATACACACCCAGGTCGGTAAAAAAAGAAAGCTCACATCACATGATTATCAACCTCGAACGATAATTACATGTGATCTGAGACATTTCTTATATTACTGGCCTAGTTATGTAATTTACTAACCAGAATACAAAAATAAAAAACAAAAAACTTGTGTGTCGATGGCCTTCGTAGTTCATTCTAGGTGGTCAACCATCATCAACATTATATGCGCGTTGCTGATAAACCAGTTTATGCTATCTCGCATCCGCGAGATGTTGATGTGGCTCCTGGTGCTTCTCCTTCGGCTGCTCCTATCGCTATCGCTGCTGCTGCTGCTGCTGTTGCTGATGCTGTTGCTGCTGCTGCTGCTGCTGCTGTTCCGTGAACTCTTGTTGTGAACCATTTTTTCACTTTTAAATGTTGTTGATGATGAGCTGAACTGACGAGATCCAGCATGTCGCGGGCTATTTATTTCCAAAAAGGTGGGCGAGTCCTTTTTCCCACCACTTTGCAGGAAAATTTCGGGAAAATGTTACTCTCCTCCCTCACATTATCTTAGCCAATAGCGAAAAATTAGAGTGATTTAATTACTCAACCCGAAAACTCGAAAAACCGCACCCAATCGTAAAAGCAAAAAATATTTACTGTACTAAGGATAAGAAATATTCTTGGTTGTAAATTTTTTTAAATAATTGTTAATGGAGGAAATCTTTATCTCAGAGTTCCCATGTATTATGTCCATAACCGACGTTCGCTCATTAAGAAAATGTATACACATCGTCCCTTTCGCAGGTATACGCAATACGTAGCAGCATGCGCTTATATGTATACTATAGGCAAGCGTCCGCTTGCAGGGTTGCAGGTATACGCATGTATCAGCTAGCAGAAATATAGAACGCTTTGCTTATACGTATATGCAACGCAGCAACACGTGCTTATGTATACACGATAGACAAGCGTCCACTTACAGGGTTGCAGATATACGAATATGCAACCGCTCGCTTACAAGTCCACACAAACAGCCGCTTATACGTATAAGGGTCCCTCTCTCTCGTAGGTATACTTTCATGCATTTGTTTATACGTAAAAAATAAGAGTATATAAATGATGCTCACGCTAATTGCTTTGAGCACACATTTTTTGTGGTTGTATATGTAATTATGACCATTTGCAGAACCCTCAGCTGTACATACTATTTTTTATAGTTTTCTCAAAGCTGCTAATCCATTTTCATGTGCGTGGATAAGATTATATTTTTCCTACGGAAACATTCAAGTCTCCAAGCCAGCGAGAGAGAAAGCGATCCCCACCTCTGCATATTCTAGCTCTCCCCTTCCTCGTCCCTCTCTCGCATCGGAGAAGGAAAGACTCTCTATCCTTATACACGCTATAGATTGTAGATCGCTCGAGGGAAGGAACACTCTCCCTTCAAAAAAAGAAAAAAAGGCGAACATGTGCTGTCCTGCAGCCGGGGAAGGGAGAATACATAGCGGCATACTAGATCGCTCGAGGGAAGGGAGACTCTCTATGCTTATACACATATAGGCATTCTGTCCCCTCTTCGAACTTTTCGGCCGCGGAGAAGGGAGATTTCCTATCCTTATACACAGTGTGCGTTCTAGCACACACGAGGGAAGGGACACTCTCCCTTTTTCATCCCCTCTTCGACCTTTTTGGCATCTGAGAAGGGAGACTTCCTATCCTTATACACAGTGTGCGTTCTAGCACACTGGAACGGGGTGGGGGGTGTGCCAGTATGCCTGTGTGCCAGTATGCCTATAGCCTATCTACTTATATTTGCAATAGTAATCTTAAATTTTATGACTTTGATATTCACACTCTTTCTAAATTAATTGTCGATGCTTTTGTGAATTATAACCGGTGACTAATTATATGTGTGCTGACTTTATATAAAAAAAATTGGCGCGTCTCGGGGTTAATTGTCGCCTTTTGTTAATAATTATTGTTGTTTATTGCTAGTTTTCTAATGAGAAAGGTGTATTTAAGTCTAAACCCCTGGTTTCTGCTTTAATTTGTTTAAAATAAGCAATTTTTGTGAATTTGACCGAAAACACTTTGTTTAATTTCAATTACTCTACTAACTCTCACACTCGCATCCACTCTCCATTGAATGACTTCAACTTTCTCAATTGAAACTTGTCTCTACCTACTTTAATAATACTTCCTATGCTTTGTCTATTAATTTTGTGCTTTTGTTCAAACTTATGCTTATGCTCTGCACGCAGTGGGTTCCTCTGCATGTAGTTTTAAAGTGTTTTAAAGTGATTGGCAAGATAATTTATAAGAGTTTGTGAAATACTGTGGTATAAGCTGTAAATCATTGAATTGTGCAAATGAAACGTAAAATGTCTATGATTAAAGTGAAATATAAATCTTGTCAGTTTGTATTGTTAAAATTTTGTGTCTAAAATATTAAACCAATTATGCATGGCTATTCAAAAATTTTGTGAAATGTCAGTGTGTTATGATTGAGATATTGTAAATGATTTCTTTGAATATTTTATTGTAAAAAAAAAAATTTCTTTTGTGACTTTTCATGTGAACTTGGCAGGACTCGTCAAACTGCTTGTGTATTGAATGTATAGAAATTATTGATGTGGGGAAAAGATATTCTGTAAATTATTGCGTTGTGTCTTGTTCGTGTACCTCTCCTAGTACCCACTGGGACCCAATGATTTTCAACTAGGAAACTGCTTAAACTTATTAATTATAAGGGTCACGAAAGAATTAAAAATTTTAATTTAAAATCACTGGCGTTTCCGCGTGTCTCGTCTGTTACGTAGCTACGGTGACGTCACGAGGTCTTTGTATGCTTGCGCGCGTCTCGAGTTTCAAATCTCTATCAAAGATTGTACGTTCTTTGTACTTGAAATTTTTTAAAATTTTTTTCTTTATTTATGCATTCACGAATTTCCCTAATAATGTTTTATTATGTACGCGCACTTATGTAGGTTTCACACTTTTTCTTGAATCATTCAAACATCCATACTCATTATTATATATTAATTATGCAAAGTCAAACAGTTCCGCTGGTCGACAAAAGTTGAGCAGATCCCGGACGAACCCCCAGTTTTGTTAGGGTAGAACTTAATTCACCAACTAACAATTAAATTATGTTAAATACCACGGTTGCTCGTTAACTCTCCCATACGGGAGAGGTCAGTGTGACTGATTATGGCGCCAGAACTGTTTGAGTTTATCAAAAATAATAAAATTTAGAAATCCTTGGTGAAACAAACTTACTTGTTTTTGATGTTGGTAACTCGTGGAAAATATTTGAACGTCAATTTAGATTAATTCAACCCTCGAACACCTCCTATATATGTATGTTGCAGCTTCCCTCGTTCTTGTAACATGCTTCTCCGATTAATACAATGACGACAGAATGGGCAGAATCCGTTTTCATAAAAGTCCGACACTGATATTAGATTTTTCAAACTTTATTTTTATTCTTTTGACGCAAATGAGCGACAATGGTCAGTTATAGTAACACAAGTTAAGAAAGGGAGCGTAAGACTCAAAGTTTAAATTCAAATTTTAATACTCAATTAAACCGACTTATATGTAGTAGCCGACACACAGAAAAGAAAGTCAAAGTTAAAAATTCAACGTTTTTACTCTAGACGATTACACACTGGAATGAAGATTGGGGGGGGGGGTGACGCTAAAGAGAGAGCGTAGAAACTTTCTCCCACGCAGGGTGCTTACTTCTCCTCTGTTCGCACTTCAGCTTAGCCGCGCTCTTTGTCTTATGCATTAGACCTTATGGGCCTGTGCTATGGTCAGCGGCTAAACTGCAGCGTCGACTGTGCACGCGCGATTCAGCCGAGGGAGGAGAAGTTTGTTTATAGTTTCCGGTACATTCCTTGAGGCTTAGTTAAGGTCGAAGTTTCTGGATTTTTCTTGATGTTTTGTGTAATTTTTATATAATGTTTCTGAATGATTTATCCAGGAACTTCGTCACTTAACAGTAGTTTTAAAAAATGAAATAAGTAGATGAAGAATTTTAAATCGATCCAATTCTTTAGTCCATTACGCAGTTACAAACATTATTACTAGGATGTTCATTTTCTAAAATTGCAGTAATTATTGAAGTAACATGATTTTGTTCAAGTAACAGAGGATTTCTTTAACTGATGAGAAATGGAGAATAAGTAAACGTATGTATTGTAAGCCGAGTACGTTCATACGAAAATAATCTGCATGCAATTCTGCATAATTTTATACATATTCATGTGCATGTGGTTCTACATAAGGTCCTGTTTATGGTTATGTATGTAAAAGTACAGGAACTCAAGTTGAATTATCTGCACAGAATTCGCGAAAAGTGTGTATAAATATCTGCATGCATATATTTATACTTTAATTTGTTCGTAGGTATAATAAGATGTTTTATCGTTATTTTGCATATTCTGCATAACTTTCTTTAGCAGCAATTACACGAATTTGTGCATATAATCATACCTAAAATTAAGTACAATCTGATATACAAAATTATGCAGGCATATGAATGAAATTTTGATAACTTTTACTGCGTTATATCCTTACATAAAAGGTCTGCAGAAAATTCTGCAAACAAATCTGCAGAGATCCCTGCTGAGATCTTTTAGACGTTTTGCAGAGATTATTTCATAGTGCAGATTTCTCTGTAGATTTCTCTGCAGAGAAATTTTTCTTATTTATAGGACATCAAAACCTATAAAGTTATTTTATTAACCAATTCCAAGGTATAAAGTCAAAATAAATTTGTTTTTTCTTTTACAATTCTTTTATTAAGAAAATATAACACATAAAATATGTTGAATTCTTATTATTTTTTAAGTTTTTTTCTCTTTTATGAGATTTTATTGGATGCCATTTTATTAATTAATGTCCGGTTCTGCTTTGTGTACCGAAATCTGTCCTGCACCAATTCTGCAAAAACACATAATAATTAGATGGTTTTAAATTGTGAACAGGCTTTAGTTCAAAAAACTTATATATCCATATACAATTTAAAATTTGCCATTTTGTTTTCAGGACCCTCAAAATACAATTTGGACCCCAGAAATCGAAAGGTCGCCCTAAGGAAGATTCTACAGAGATATCTGTAGAGATCGTTGCACAAAAATTAGCAGTAATCCATACAGAAAAATCTGTCCTTCTGAAAAAATCCTGCAGGAAATCCATCAGGAATCTGCAGAAATCATACAGAAAAGCTGCAGAACATGCTGCAGAAACCCAACATAAATCATGCGAAAATTTCTGCAGGTTGTCTTGCGAGCACCCTACGGATGCCTGCAGAATGATTGCAAAAAATATCTGTAGAATTTTTTACATGATTTCGGCAGGGTTTCCTGTAGCTTATCCTGCTGATTTTCAGCAGGCATGCATGCATGTACTATCGTAGGCACGCACGCACGTACACACGCATATATCCTATTTCTTTTATGACACGCCATGGCATAAACCTCGATTTAATTCACGCTCATGCAAAAATGCATTCGATAAATCTCGGCGTTGTTTCAAAAAATATTATATGATACTAGGCGGATAAAGGGATTTCACCCTCGTGGGGACTTATCATTATTATTCCCACGGTGGGAATATACTATTTTGACCTTTCTGATCCATACAATATTATATTTCGACATTTACATGGGTTTCTGTTACCATAAAAAGTGAAAAAATATAAGAACAATAATAAATGAAAAAATCTTGAAGCAAAATGAAGCTACTGTAATTCAAACGAATTCATTTGAACATTTGGGAATACTTTTGGTTCAAAGAGGTTTTTATTTGTGGGTACGTATTTAAGATTCGTTCCTCTTGGTTCAAGAGGATATTTTTGTGAATGTAGTATATGGACTAAGAATATCTAAAAATAAAAGTAGCTTACTTTTTATGTAAGCTATCCGATTACCATCTAATGCAGGTTTTGCATCTGAATTCTTACTCGCATTGCAAGGTTTACCAGTGACGGAGCTTTCCGCCAATTCTTCACTTGTGAATACGTGTTCCAGCAGATCATTTATGTATAATTCCGGATCAGATTTGTTTAAAATTTTCAAGACCCTAAATGAAAGGAAAATCCTCCAGTTTCAATGTCATTACTTTTACTCTGCTTCAACTGTAACAAAAAATTAAACATAAGGTACATTGCAGGATTATTCGATAGTTCTAAAGTGGTGACCCCGACTCTCTAAATGTAGTGCGATCATAAAGTATCGATCTCCATACCAGTATGAACTATTATTATTATTATTATTATTACTATGAAGGGGGGGCACCAAAATCCTTGGCACTTAGGCTGTAAACCCATTGTTCCACCCTTCGTCATGGCATCCCCTACGCAGGTAAGCCTGCCCTTCTCCAGAAGATCAATATGGCTCCCCCGTCGAGTGTGCTAATCTCTTTATAAGTGGGGAAAGGCTCCCCCAAGCACTGATGTCTGAGTTGCGCAAATTTTGGGCAAACGGTCAGTACATGGGTTGGCGTTTCTTCTGCCCCCTTCAACTACCTGCATATACCTATAGCCTCCTTTCCCATCTACAGACCGTGATACCTTAAGCGGATGTGCCCGGTCACTATCTGTGTCAGGAGTCGGGAATTATTTCTGCTGCCTCCTGCGATGCTCTTGGTCCAGTTGACATTGATGTCCTGTCCCATTACCGCTTTGACTTGTCTGCATCCTTGAGTTCCTTGCCATTTCTTAGTATGCTCCCTCTCTCTCTCTCTCTCTCTCTCTCTCTCTCTCTCTCTCTCTCTCTCTCTCTCTCTCTCTCTCCGTAAGTACAGACAGTCAATCTTCTTGTGCTCTTGCTTTGTTGAGTGTTTTCTGACACCGTTTGCCTTCGGGCGATTTCTATTACAGATTCTTGCAAGCGCTGATATGCAAGTCGTCCCTGTGAGCGTTATCTACTTCGTCGCAGACCGATTTGCATCGGTTTTTTCCTTCTTTTCGGAGTAGATATTGTGAGAGGTTAGGTTCTCCTCAGCAAAGTCGTCTGTTCTCCGCCTGGCTAGTGGCCTCTGAGCAGGCGCCGGACTCCCATTTTTCGCGAATCAGTCACCTGTTTCGAGAAACTGCCGCTGGACAAATTCTGCGCTTCTATAGTTGACGCCATGTTGGATAGCGAGTCGATGGACGAAGATGACTCCCTACCACCCGGGAAGACTGCCGATGCCAACAGCTCGTCGTCAGCGGCCTCCACCTCGCGGAAACCACGTAAGAGAGATCGAGTCGTCGAGGTGAATGACCTAAGCGGCGACAGCACTGACTGCTCCAATGTTTCTCTCACAGCGGTAAGACTATCCGCCACCGATGTAAACAAGCTGAACGCTAAACTTGCTAGCCATCGTGATACGATTATCAGAACGCTATGCAATGAGTAAAAACCGGAGGCGAAATATGTGCTACATACCGCTGTCACCGATATCTACAACATTGTGACTTGCATTACTAACGCGTACTTGACTCTTTTTGCGACCGATACCTGTATTAAGGAGTGTAAAGACGAGATTCTCACCGCGTGCAAAAATGTTGAACGTGTCGCGGAATCCTTCGCCGGACCCTCTCCGCCATCCGGTGGCAACGCGCCGGCGCTTTCATATGCTGGCATAGCTACCCGCAGGGCCCTTGTTGACTCCAAAACACTGGCGCGTAGCATCTCGCTTGGACGCGGGAAAGCATTCACACTTCATTCCTTGCAACGCATCATCGTCGATCCACGCGCCGAAAATAAGGACAAGTTTTCAAATTCACGAGCAACGAAGGAAACCCTGCAATCATGCATTAACCCTACGGAGCTTAAGCTCAAGGTGAAAAACGTCAGGTTCGGCTCGAACTGCTGCGTCATGTTGGAAGGGGACGAGCTAAACGACGTTGATTTACAGAATTGTGCGTCTTTGGCGAAAGCAAAAAGAACGAAAGTAAAAAAAAACGGAAGATAGAGGTGAAAGAAGAATCAACGTGGAACCCGAGGATTATCGTACATGATATTCCTGTAGATCTCGAAATTCAGGACATCGTGAAGTGCATCGTCGAGCAAAACTTGCCCGGTGCTTATCTCGCGGATTTGAATGTACGGTACCTTTACCCGTCCGGACAAAAGAAATTCCGTTCATGCGTTATCGAGTTATCATAGGAGTAAACATAAGATGGATGGCTTGTCGCGTTGATAATCACGTTTCCATCCGACAGTGCTTTAACTTCATGGGATTCGGACACCTCGCGAAAGACTGTGACAGTAAGCCGTGTTGCGGATTTTGCACCGTGGAACATAACACTAAGGATTGCAAGTCGCGATAAAGCCTCAGATGTGTTAATTGTGTAACAGCAAAGCAGTCTAACACTGCTCATTCGGCCACGGACATGTTGAAGTGCAGCATTGACATGCAGAAAATTCCTTTCGTTCACTATGGCTGTTAAACGTAGTGACATTAATACCGAGCAGTTACTTAGAACAGCCCACTCCAACGCACAATTAATTCTTCCGCACCTTCACGATCTTCAAACAGTCGTGCGCGACAACGATCTTCACGTACTAGACATTAACGAATCGCACCTGAAACCGTCATCCCCGGCTCTTGTCGACATCGAAGATTTCAATCTCTGCCGGGTCGATAGGCTGGGAAATAAGGGCTGCGGGGGTGTTGCCATCTACGTTATCAAATCCATCCCTGCAAAAGAAATTTGTCGCTCTGCAAAACTGCTGGTTTACTCGAAACACCCCGAATTTCTCTTCCTCAAGCTTACTCTAAAGCACTGCAAAATTTTCTGTGGCACAGTTTACAGTCCACCTAAGGCAGGCTTTTGGTCGGACGTCGAAGAGGCAATTCTCAATTGCAACACTGCATATGGCGCTTATATTCTCATGGGTGATTTCAACGTTGACTGGCACTCCGACTCATCTTCTAGGACGTCCCTAGCCGACTCTCTTGGAAGCTGCTTGCTCGAGCCGATTCCTTTCGCCCCAACGCATCACACGGACCACTCACAAACCACCATCGACTATATCTGTGTGTCGGATACATCCAAGGTCGTGTCTTCTAGACAGTTGCACCTTCCTCGTATATCGAAGCACGACATCCTCTTTGCGACCCGGTCGTTTGCCATACCGCGGTATGTTCCTTCCACGGTGAGGCGACGGTCGTACAGGGGGCTCGACGCTGACAAGCTTCTTGGTGACCTTGCACATCTGGATCGGTCTCCTTTCTACGGCACCGCGGATGTCAACGCCAAGGTGCGATTTTTTACCGAGTCGCTGACCGACGCCTACGACAGGCATGCACCGTACTGGGTGTTTACACCTCGTAATCAGTAGTCTCCTTGGCTCACCGCCGATATCAAGGAGTTGATTTCCCCTCAGAACAAGGCATGGAGAGACCTGAAGTGGTACCGTAACGCGGTCTCGCGCCGACTTTACAATAGGCTGCGCAACTCCGTGAAAACTGCGATTTGTAACGCGAAATTCGGCTACTACAGAGCCAAACTGAGAAACTGCGCAGACGCAAGGGTGATGTGGAATGTTATTGGGGAACACGAAATTACGTGGTCTGCTGGAACGCCTCAGATGCCCGTTGACCCTGACACTTTCAACGCGCACTTTATTGGATCGGCTGGCCCTGTGCCACTGCAGCCCCCCAGCGTGCTCAAGAGGCCGCCACTGGACTCTCAGTTCTTTTTTAAGTACGTGGAGGTCGGCGATGTACTCCAGGCCTTTTCCGATGCACATTCCAATGCAAAGGGTGTCGATGACATATCCCTGAGAGACTTAACCGTATGCTTTCCAGTGACGATGCATGCGCTCCTTGACATTTTCGACTCTTCTCTATAGCCCGGGGTCTTTCCCTGGAAGCGAGCGACAGTGTTGCCTTTGCCGGAAAAACCGACCGCATCTACTTCTGCTGACTTTCGGCCAATCAGAATACTCTGCTCGCCCTCTAAAATTTTAGAGAGCGTTGCCTACAACCAGATTGCGGAATTTATAGCAGACAGGAATTTGCTTCGACTTCTCCAAAGCCTTCGACCTCGTCAACATTGACTTGCTAGTCGTGAAACTTTGCTTGATGGGCTTTACTGATCGTGCTTGCGATTGGGTACGCTCATTTCTCTCGGATCGGTCCCAGGTCGTCGCTTTTCGGAGCGAAGAAAAATCTTCGCCTCTCATAAGGGTCGCTGGCGTCCCTCTGGGTAGCTTGCTCGGTCCTTTGTTCTTCGCGTTGTTTATTAACGATCTTCCTCGCATATTAAAATACTGCTCTTACCATCTATACGCGGACGACTTGCTCATCTATTTTCATGGCAGCTTATCAGAGTCAAGTAACATCGTTGCCAGGATCAACGAGGATCTTGCAACTATATTTTCATGGGCAGTGGACAACAGGCTTGTTATCAATGACCCAAAACTCAAGCTATGTGGGTTGGTTCTCGAGGGTTTATTAGCCAGCTGCAACATCTTAATCCGACGGACATTGCCTTAAACGACACTTCTGCCTCTTGGCTACTATTATGCGCACAGGATCGCCAGAATATCTTGCCAAGAGGCTCAAGTTTGTCCCCAAGGACAATGCCGGAAGTAGGAGGCGATCGGAGATCGATATTGTGATTAACTCGTTTAGTACTGAGTGCTTTAGGCGCTCTTTTTGTATAGGCGCCGCATACATTTGGAATAATCTTCCTCACAACTTGCGGCTATTGTACGAGCTACCTTGCTTCAAGAGCCAATTGTACCGGCACCTTCTAGCGAGGTCTTGATTTATCGTGTAATGTAATGCGCCACTCGCCCATTTGACACTGTAAACACACCTCGTCGCTATTTTTTTGTGTATGCGAGACCGTTCTAGTCACTTTAGCTTTTAGCTTTTAGCTTTAACTTTTAATCTTAATTTAAATTTTATTCGTATCTTCGGATTTATCTATGTGTATTCGTCTAAATACCTATTTATTTTACAAATGTTTTCTATCTTCAGTTATTAAGTTTTATTTTATTCTATTGTTTTATATTACTCTTTTATTGTTACTTGTGCGCACCCGTTAGTCGGGCTGCGAGCCCTTCTTTCAACGCTTTTATATCTGCTTTGTAATCTTTGTACAGCTTGTGGCTACTACGACCTTGAGTCCTTAGCCCTAAATAAATTAATTTTAATTCTATTTCTCTTAATCCAGCCCCGGATTTCGTCCGTTAGCAGGCACCTTGCGGCACCTGTATATGGCTCCGGCCCGATTGGACGGTATTTAGTTCCCAAAGCTGCAAGTCTATCTGCTATTTCGTTACCCCTGATCCCGGTGTGCCCTGGGACCCAGAGTAGCCTGACCTTGTTGTTGTGAGCGGTCAGCTGATTTACAACCACTTTGCATTCCGAGACCAGTCTGGAGGTCGTCCTGTGAGCCATAAGTGCTCTAAGTGCCGCCTGACTGTCTGAACAAATGGTGATAATTCTATCTCTTGCGCCGAGTTCAATGTTCCTCTGAGCGTAGGTCAGGATAGCGTATATCTCGGTTTGGAAGACCGTAGCATACCACCCCAGGGAAAAGAAGGTTCCCCTTCTATCCCTTCGGCAGTAGTACCCCAAACCAGTGCCAGTCTTTGCCCTAGAGCTATCTGTGCACCAGACGTCCCCAGTTCCTGTAGACTGTCCCTGCGGGCCTTCCATTCATTTCTTGTCGGTATGACGACCCAGTATCTTCTTCCAAAGAAGTAGCGCGGGATCATCATATCAGTTTTGATGGAAAATTCCGGCAAGAGACCCACCTCCCCGGGAGCCGAGTGTGTCTCGTGCCTTGTATCCATTGACCATACGCATTGAGTCTAAGCGCTGCCTTAGCAGCCATCCCAATGATAGTAAGATGGAGTGGTTGCACCTTCGCAAGGATTCCAAGTGCCCTGGTAGGCGTGGTCCTATAGGCCCATTCAGCGCTTCTAGTAGCCCATTTGCCACCAGACACCAAATGGTGGGCGACACCACCCCGCCCTGCGCGCATCCGTTAATGATCTTGCTGGAGACCGTTACGGTTCCGAGACTCGAGATCACAGTCCTGCGTGTAAGCATGCCCTGAAGCCATTTTATTAATGGTCTAGACATCCCATGCAGTCCTGTCTCTTTGACAACTACTTGAATAGAGGTACAGTTAAACGCTCCCTTTATGTCTAGAAATACTCCCACCATTACCTCCCCCCTTTCCAGCTGCTCCTCAATGCGTCAAACCGCCGAGTGTAAGGCAGTCCCTGTAGAGAATCCCGCCCTGTACGCATGCTGGTTAGAGTGAAGAGGAAGCACGGTTAGGATATCGTCTTTAATAAATTTATCCACCAATCTTTCTAGTGTCTTGAACACAAAGGAGTTAAGACTTATAGGTCTGTAATCCTTGACAGTGGTGTGACTTGACTTCCCTGCCTTAGGTATAAACACAACCTTGGCCGTTTTATATATTTCAGGTACATGAGCCAAAGCTACACTTGCTCTGAAGAGCTTTATCAAGGGGCCAACTAGTTCCTCCAGCCCCTCTTGAAGGAATGCCGGGTAGATTCCGTCGATGCCCAGAGCTTTGAAGGGTTAAAAGTTCCTTATGGCCCACTTGATCTTTTCCTATGCGAGCTCTCATCCCCCATCTCGTGGGAAAGCCAAATGCCCGGAATGTTGGCTTCCAGAAGTAGTTTTAAACACTCCTCTTTCGAGGTTGTGTATTCTCCTGTAGGCAGTCTGATCGCTTCAAGCCATACCTCAGGATTTTTTGCGAGTATCCGGAGGAGTCTGGCCGCGTCTGGATATCTCTCGATATTCTTGCAGTAGTCCCTCCATCCCTTGATTCTTACCGCATTGATGCGGTTTTTATATAGCCTCTTGGCTTCTCTGTGAAACCGCCAATCGACAATATTGCGCGTTTTCTTGGCCCTGTTAAAGGTCCTCCCCGTTTCACGTCGTAGATCCTCTAGCTCCCGGTTCCACCATGGGGTACCCCATGTTCCCTTTGGCAAAAAGAGGCCAAAAATACCTCTTTATTTCATTTTAGGCGCCAGGAATGAATGCACTAGTTTTGGCCCAGCGATGTGACTTATAACTCCCGCTAAACTATGTTTTGTTTTTGCATCGATAAACAGCAACTTTAGTCCCTCTTCATAGTCCTAGCTGAATGATTTTGCAATAGGATTACAAAATCAAAGTTCCGAATACTCGTATCTATCGAATTGCTACATACTGCAAAGAGCATACTTCACGTCGTTTATTTTGCTAATTGCATAGTTGAATTGACATTTTCAAAAATGCTTGCAAATAAACTGATCCTAATAATAATAACCGCTACATACGAATAAATTATTGAAGAAAATTAATTAGCAGTAGTATGGTATACTTTTAAATGTATTCATATGTCTTTAAATAAAGAAAAAGCTTATTGATTTGTGTATCCTATAACAGTGGTTATTGAAATAAGTTCAAATTAAAAATGAAAAGGAATACATTATTTTATTTTCTACATAAATTACACGGTAAACGGCTGTTTTTGCAAGACATTTCGAATTCCAAGAAATAATGGATAATCAGGATGGAGATAATGAAGTACCCAATAAAAAGAGAAGAGGCCCATACAAAAAATATGTGAGGGTTGGAAACAATTATATTCCTGAATAAACATTGAGGTCTCGTGCAGATAGAATGCTGAACAATGCAGTAAATCATTTTCTTGTCGAGGTAAATATACAAAATATAACATATTATACTGTAATTTTAAACCTTAAAATTCTGTGACTTTAAACTAAATTTGTCTATAAAAAGTCCTACACCAAAATCAGCAGAAAAAAATGCAGGAAATTTAGCAGAAAAAACTATAGGAAATCCAGCAAAAATAGCTCCAGAAAAAAAAACCCGAGTTACCGTGCGAGGATCGCTTACCTTGCGCACATGTATCGAATAGTACAATTTTCTTCCCGGGCACCTGGAGAGGCATTTGCATTTTCGGTTCTGGTGTGAAGAAAGATAGTATATGCACCAAGGGAGGAAAATTGGACAGCCCATATCTCGTGTGCAAACTCAAGTTTTTTCCACCTAGTTCCGTAATTCACTATTTTTAACATGACATGCGCGAAAAATGCTGTATTCATAGGGCTTGATTTTCGTGCAGCGTTTGCGATATTAAGTTTTCATAGCAACAGCATGTTTTGCGCCATATTATTTGTTTCGCACATTAGTTAAAAAACCTGGTGTTCCGCGCACGGAAAACCAGCCTGAGAAACCGCATTTCGTGCATGGAGTGTTAAATAAATAATATAATGAGTGTCTATATAGGTGTTACCATCTGAATAATAACAAACAACTCTGGTTATGAACTCCAAAATTTTTGTTTTTGAATAATTTGATTTAAACAAATTTTACAATATATTATAAAATAAAAATTTTGGAGTTCACTACTAGGGTTTTTTTGTTATCATTTGGATGGTAACACCCATATAGGCATTCATTATATTACTTTTTTGCTTTTAAGAATATTCTGGAAATTAAAAGGATGCGGTCCAAATTTTGTGCAGAGATCTGTGTAGATATCTCTGCAGATATCTACGCACAAATTTCTGCATATTTTTTTTGTAATGGATGTATCAAAACCGATAAAAACCGTGCACGAAATATCTCTACAGAGGTTATTGAATACTGCAGATAACTCTGAAAAGATCTTTCCATATTTGTCTGTAAATTTCTCTGCAGACTCATCTGCAAATAAATCTGCAGTATAAACTAATGTATGCAGACCCTTACGAAAATAACCTGCACACAAACCTACAGAACTTTTTATAAACATTGTTGTATGCCAACATACAGGTAATGTGCAAGATTACGTGTAAGATAATGTACATGACAGTCTGTAGGTAGACCAGTTGATAGTTCAGCAGGATGACATGCAGAAATCATGATACATAAAATCCTAAGAAAAATCTACATGCAGTGTGCACATTGGTTTACAGTCGGCCTGCAGAAATTCTGCAAAAAATTCGCGAAATATTTCACGTTTGCTTACGAAATAAATGTGCAGAAATGTTTTCAGAACTTTCTGCAGACCTGTCTACATAGATATCTGCAGGAATTTTGAACGCGAGCAATATGAAAAAAAAATTCTAGGTTTCATAATAGTTCTTGATAATGAATAACCGTATTATAATATACGTGTATTTATCGGTACTACCATTCGGCTTCGAAATGTTAATTTTTCATTAATTTCGTTTCAACAAAAAACGCGAATTTTTTGCAGAATTTCTTGCAGGCTGACTGTAAACCAATGTGCACACTGCATGTAGATTTTTCTTAGGATTTTATGTATCATGATTTCTGCATGTCATCCTGCTGAACTATCAACTGGTCTACCTACAGACTGTCATGTACGTTGTCTTACACGTAATCTTGCACATTACCTGTATGTTGGCATACAACAATGTTTATAAAAAGTTCTGTAGGTTTGTGTGCAGGTTATTTTCGTAAGGGTCTGCATACATTAGTTTATACTGCAGATTTATTTGCAGATGAGTCTGCAGAGAAATTTACTGACAAATATGGAAAGATCTTTTCAGAGTTATCTGCAGTATTAAATAACCTCTGTAGAGATATTTCGTGCACGATTTTTATCGGTTTTGATACATCCATTACAAAAAAAATATGCAGAAATTTGTATTTTGTATATTATTAAAAATTTGTACACACTGCATGTAGGTTTTCTTTAAGATTTTATGTATGATGTTTTCTGCATGTCATCCTGCTGAAATCTCTGCAGATTTTTTTGTGAGGAATCAGAGCTCAAGGATTCCAAGATAATAAAAGGGTGTGAAGTTGAACACCAGAAGTGCGAGTAGTATTTTTCGATGCTGAGGGCGGAAAATTGCATTTTTCAAAATTGGCGAAAGACGTAAATTTTACATTTTACACCCTCTGTATAAAAAAGGTGATTTTATCTGTGTGTCACGGAATTCTAAAACTGATTTTAAAAAGAAGTCGTAATTATGTCTGCAAGAATGTCTGTAGAAAAATTGTAATAATATTTTACTGACATAATTCTACATAATTTTATGACACGTCCTGGTGTAAACCTTGATTTATGCCACGCTCGTGCAAAAATGCACTCGGTAAATTCTGGTTTACGCACGTTGTGTCATAAAATATTGTACAATACTAGGGGGGTGGGGGGGTAAAGGGAATTCACCCTCGTGGGGACATATCACCCTCGCTTCGCTCAAGCGATATTGTCCCTACGAGGGTGAAACTACTTTACCGCACTAGTATACTATATAATATATAGTACAATATACTATGAAATGACTGTACGACTGTACGTTTGTACGTACGACTGTACGTACATTAGACTTGGATGTTTTCGGGCAGAAATTCCTACATGATGCAAATATTAGAAAGCTTTGTTTTTAAAGCCTAGTCTTATATTAAAATATTTCTGTTTTAGAACTCTTACAGCATCCATGATGATAATGATGAAGAGTCTATTCATAGTAATAGCAATTCTGACCTCTGTGGATCAAGTGATGACGTTTATGTGTTCATTGAAAATATAAATAAATCTTTGAGCCACAATGTTAATGATCCTGACAGTTCAACAGAAGATGATACAAACAAGAATGGATTAGATGTTATCCAAAAGGAATTTTTGGTTGATTTATGTAGCACATTTGTAATAGCTGAAGACAGTGATTCCGACTCAACGTGCAGCTTATTAAGCAATTATTGCGAATTAGATTCAATTGATTCATCTACTAATAATGAAATAAATGACGATGAAAATAGTATGGAAGTAAATGATGATTTTTTTTTTATAATGAATCTCCATTGACTGATGATGAAGTTGTACAAGATGATTAGGTAAAATATTACATAAATATATAAAAAAATTTAATAAAAGTAATTTAACTCAGGTCAACATCTTGTTACGAGTGAAGAGTGCAACGAAAAATGACGGACCCCGGGCTTGAACCAAGATCCTTTGGCTTGCACAGCAGACGTTCTATCGTCGCGCCACGGCCGCCACCGCATTGCATTCTTCTACTCGTCGTCTTATAGTAATTTGAAACCAGTGTTGTGTGTACACACATGACAATCTGTAATATCCTTTGAAAATACACAGTGAATCTCTACTAATTCTAAACTTTGTCTATGAATAAATTTCTACAATTTTCTTTTTAAGAATTATAACGCACACCCAACGTAAATATATTCTGAACACGGGTGACGTTTTGATAGTCAGACGCCGATTTTGACGATGTTATTTCAATGGTGGCGGGTGCGGCTTCTGGTCGTCAAAACGTCACCCGTGTTCAGAATCTATTCACGTTGGGTGTACACACACCGTTAAATGAAACTTTAAATATCCAGCCCATCAGCCATGACATTTCCCATGTATTTCTTATGGGAAGTGTCATAGCCGACTAGCGGGATATTCAAAGTTTCGTTTAAAGGTGTGTGTACACGATAAGCATGCAAAAAATTTTCTGGTTAATGGTATATATAATATATGTTGGTTGGTGGTAGTCTGGTTAATGGTAATATATATATATATATATATATGTATTAATACAATCATACAAGATATCAAAATAAAAATTGTTTCATAAATAATATTAATTATTTTTTAGGTATGGTCTGCAATGTACGATGGTTCTTGTATAAGACGAAAGGAAAGTGAAATGCTCGTTATGCCTTTGGCAATAAGGCATAATCTTCCAGATATCGCAATGGAGAATACTATGTGATTATTATCACAGAAATAACAAGAACCGCATGACCTATCACGGATAAGTATAAAGCAAACGAGTGGAAAAGTTTTGTACTATATTATTCAATTCCATGCCTGAAAGTAATAATGACGACAAAATATCTAAAACACTGTCACCTTTTTGCTTATGGGTTGAATTTATTGCTCAAGGAAAGTATTTCTGATATAGAATTGGATTTAGCAAAAAGTGAACTTGAAAAATTTGTCCTCAATGTTTACAATTCATATGGTAAGGAATTCTTAAAATTCAATGTACATTTATTACTACATATACCAAGATTTGTAAATAATTATGGAGCATTGTGGGCTTGGTCTGCCTTCCCATACAAAAATTTCAAACGGTGTAATTAAGAAGATATTCCATGGCACCCAATATGTACCTCTACAGGTAGTTTAAAATTTTCAATGGTTAAGATATGTAAGAAATAATTCTTGTGCATTCAACGATGAAAATTGCAATAAAAGAACTGTAGATTTATTTCTTAAACTCATGAACCAATACAACGTTAAAAATTGTATTGAATATTCTAGCGATTTGAAAATATTTGGCAAACTAAAAATTAACAGCTTATCATTGACTGAAAAAGTAATTATTCAGCAATTGTTATCAAAGACAGTGGAAAAAAGAAGCGAATGGTATCATAGATATATATATATATAAAAATGTTCTTTATAATTCTTGCAATTACCAGAGGTTGGAAAAACGAAACAATTCTTGCGTCTTGTTTTCTGATGGCTCAATTTTATGTATTACTGGTTTAATAAAAGTATATCGACAATCACGCCATCTGATACTGAAAGTAAATTTGTAATTATAGGTCGGAAAATAATAATTTTTAATGAAACACAGTTAAATTAATACCATTTATAAACTGTGATAAAAATAATTGGACTTCCATAGGTTTTTTCCTACCTTTATACATACTAACAACTTCTACGTCATTGACTTCTATATAATTATTTTTACTTGTATCAGAATAATTTCATTATTATTGAGTTTGCACCCAACAATATCGAAATCAAGAAATATTGTATCTGTTGGAATAAAATGTAAAGTTGTGCGATACAAAATTTTGACTAAAGCTTTTGAAGACCTATATATAAATATTGGACAGGTGGAACGTCCATTAATTTCCCTTGCTCACTTCGTGGAGTTTTGAGAAGTGATCTTGGATCTTTCGGTAACATACATGGGTGTTTCCGTAAAAAATTTTAATACTTTTTTTTATTTTAAACATTTGTGTTTGTTTCTAAGAGAGTAAAACTAATTTCTTTTGAAATTTTTTAAAAGGACTTTCTACATTTTCTTAGTTGTCGCCACATGTTTGATTAATAATTTGAATACCACCATTTAAATTGTAACTATTCTTCTATTTTTCAACGCAATGTGATTGTTTTGTTACATTATTGCATTCTTAAATGCACCTTGATTATGTGTGGTTGGCATACGAATCAAACAATTACATTGTTTTATCGAATTTCTAGTTTCATTGTGTATGCTCTGAACATACGCGCCAACTGTGTATGTGGTAATGTCTCCTGTTTCTTACTATACTAATTAAGGTTTAAGTGACTTATAGCATGCTGTATGTCTGCTTTTGCCCAATTTTCGCGAACAATTGAATGACGCTATTCGTCGTTGCTGTCGATTAGAAAGCTGGTAGAATGGTTTCCTTGACAATATCGGTTTTAATTTGGCAATATTTCCATTGTTACTCATATTTCCAAAGCTAAATAAAAAAAAAAAAAAATAAAGTTATTTATGAATTTTACTTATCTGTATATACCTAAGGAGTTTAAAGAATTACATAAAATGCAAACATCAAATATTAATAAAATATGAGCCTAATGTTCGTCAAAAAATTTTAAAATTAATAAAGATTCTAGTGGTTGCCACGAACAAGGTAAAAAAATGAAGTAAAGAATTGAAAATGTTACGATTAAAATGTAAGCAAAAATCAAATAATTAATTATAATTAATTAAGGATAATAATTATTATTTTTTACGTAACATGATATGCCAAACTAGGATTATACTTAAAGACCACACTTATAAATTTCGCTGTTGGGACATAAATATATTGTTTTGAAAGGAGAACTGAACCTTTTGCGTCAACAAACGGTCATGTCAAAATCCACTTATTATCGATTGGTGAAGACTCTGCAGAATTTATTTATTTATTTTTGTCACCTTGTTCGTGGCGACCATTACAATCTTTATTAATATTAAATATTACTATCTGAAAGATTACTGCATTTTTAAAATGCAAATCTATAATATATTATACAATTGATTTTTAACTGACTTTATACGCAAGCTCTTATGACTTTCGTATAAAATTGAATTATTGAAAATTCGCGTAATGATAGAAAAATTCAAAAGCTGCAATAAAGCACATTTTATTCAGAAAATTTTGTGAAGAAGTTAGTATTTTTATTTGAGGTATATGTTCTGGAAAAATTGGTTTAATTATGAATATTATTAAATTATAGTTTTTGTTTTAAACTTTGACGAGACACGAGTCTCGCACATGTAAATACGACTGAAGGCCGTCGCAATAGACGTGGCATGCGCAGCGAGCGCGCGCGCGCAACAAACAAAATGCGAATGTGCACGACGCGGATTGAGCCCACGCACGCAACATCCGCAGGGCGAGTCCGCATGAGCACGAAGCGTGGCAGCCGGCGAGCGACTCTGCGACGATGCGCCAGGCGGCGCAAGCGGCTCAAGCGGTGTGCCGTAAATGCACCTATACACATCCGCGCCGCGCGCCTTTATTAGGCGGATCGCGCGGTGCAAGGGCAGTTCTACTCGAGCTCCACTCCGAGTAGTATCTTGTGCACACGTTACTACAAGGAAAAGCGAGAGATAGACCTACACCGACGAAATCGTCTCGTGAGCCCACGTGACGATTTGGTAGACGAAGCAAAACCCGAAACTCCGAATTGCCATCGTGAGCACATGAGGCAATCTGGAACACCCGAACGACACCGAGCCTCGTCTACATGAGCACACGTGGGCGACACCCGATGCCACCGTAAAATCCTAACCTACATTCGGACACATTGCCACCTCCCTCTTCCACTGTGAGCCCATAGCGTTGAGAGATTAACAATATTTCCGCAGGCAATTCTATATATTGTTGTAAATTGTTAGCCGCATTTTATTATTGATGAGAATATAAAAACAGACTCTTTTTTGTTCCTTTTCCCTATCCTAGAACCGACTGACTATCTAGTCTCTTGGGGAAGGTTAAATCGTTACAAAACATTTTTATTGTTTAATAAATTTGGTTCTCGTAATAAAAATCCTATTTTTTGTTAAGTACGGGTCAAAAAGCATGTCAAAATTTTTGGAATTGATTTAGTCGAAGCCCTGTGCGAGAGCTAATTTTTCAAACACGTTGAATTTTGATAATTATATTTGTTTTTATATTATAACTTTAGTATATGTGCATGAAAATGACCCAAAATTGGTATATGACCTTCTTTTATCACCACAATGAATCCCCCAAAGGCTGACAATGGATGGTGCAAAATGTAAGAAAAGTTATAAATCACCAGAAAGCCACCATAATTGATGTACTTTAATTGTTTTATCATTTATTGATTAAATATGCAAGCGATAAGAAAAATTTACCATTACAGAATTGGTGTTTTTATCTATATATTTAAGTCTATAAAATAATAATGTGAGTAATATACGACCAGCAAAACTCGCTCACTACGCTCGCAGTTAACCTATGTTGTTTGTTATATTTTGCTATGGAGTAGATTTTAATAGAATAAAATACACAGAAATCATATTTGTTTGTATGAAATATGTTTACAGCACACTAACCTCAAAATGACAACTTTATTGTCGATTTTGAATTTGTTATGCTATAAAATATCGTATGAGGTGGCAAGTGTTTTCCTACCTTGCTCGATTTTCTCACTCGCAAGGTAGAAATCTCCCACAACAGTGTCATAATTTACTATAATATAATGTTTCATGAATTTGCATAATGTTTAATGGGCTTGTATGAAAAAATACCTTTTTGATATATGCTGCATTATGAAATATTTAAATTAATTTTTTTATGGTTTAATCGAATTGTATATAATTTTAATTTATCATTATTCATATTTACAACGTAATAATAGAGCGAATGCAACATCTGTTTTATATGCAAAAGAAGCAAATAGATTACGTGAGTATAGAAAAATAAAAAAGAGCATATTATTGTACAAGAAGATATAGAGCAAGAAAATCGTGTGAATAAAATAAACAAAAAGGAAATATATAAATAATGATTTAAATGAAATAAATGCAATAAAAAAACCACTGCCAATTCATTGGCACGTAGCTTCCTCCAACTATATTTATAGTTCAAAGAAATAAAATTCTCGTCTCAGATTGCTTATTCTCACGCCTGCACATGACCGGAGGATGCATTTTGCATTTCGGTATATATTCGTGTGCGTTTTGGTACGCCTACGCATAGTTTCCTGTTATACAGGGTATACTAGGTCAAAAACAAATAATTTGAATTTTAATATCTTATAAATTAATACTTTCCCAAAATGTTAACTTAGAGCCTTTTTACTCCCGTAAGCGAACGACATAAACTCATTATTGAGTTTTCGATTTTTATCTCAAAAACTAGTCAATAAAACAACTTAAAATTTATACAGCAATTAGATATTATCGTTTTGTATTGCCATGAATTTTTTCAAAACATTTGACAATTGAGTTTTTAAGATATGAATTTTAAAAAATCACCTTTTTCATCATAACAATTATATGGTCGCGTGGTTCCAGAATTATGACGGTAGCTCGTAAAAATAATTGTGATCTCTTGTAGTTCTCTTATCGCCACGATGTTTATCGCTTATGCGCGAAAGGTGAAAATTCGCTGGTCAGGAGATGTATAATTAATTGCCTTTGAGCAATGCTATGAACAGCCGCGAATTTGAGTCAAACGCTTCGTGCAGCACCGTGATAATGAAAAAGGACTTTATGCAGATTGCTTATGTGCATGTGATGCGTGGGCTCGCTGGTTTGAGCGGAAAAAATTTTTCGTGGTTGTTATTATGCCAGGGGAGGGTCAAAGCCTGATAAATAGTTTTAATTTGTTCGGCTCGATTGTCTTAAAGAAGACAGTTTTACTTGCGTTACGTTAATTCCGAGTGAAATTGATAATGATAGTCATTATTGCATGATAAGCCCTTTGAGAGTCGCGCGCTAGCTGACTGGCTTACATCGCCCGCGAGGCATTACAAGCCGTTGGCGTGTATAGCTCAAATCAATGATAAATCTCTCGCTTGGCAGCTTATCCGACGAACATTCGACTGAAATCGAAAACGCAAGTAATGTAATAGACTTTGTTATATACATAGAAGCTGCGAACCATCTTGACTTGCGATCCATCCATAATTTCAATATTCAAACGAGCGTGTCTCACGGCTGACGAATCAAAAGTATAAATTTTCGCGGGGCAATCTCCGCATAAATATCGCGGCCACACTGCTGCTGCTCTCGAGTGTACGGGCTCGTACGAGAGCGAGTAAAATAAAACGCGAGCCGAACGAGTGTCTGCGTGCATTAACCATCGCCACATGGAATTCACATAAATCTATATGGAATCCACATGAATCTATATAGATCCATATGGAAAATCCACCTGGATATCCAGGTGTATATTTTCAACAGGGACTCTAAGTGGATTTTCGACTTTTACGGCTCTCGTCGATTATCCTCGCAGCTGTATATTTTTACAATCTAGCGATGTTCATTTGTACATCGGCAATAAGACGCGAGCTGTACGCTTTTCATTGCATGGTCACTTTTTCTCCTCGACGTAAAATCGTCGGTTGTTTTTTTATCGAGCTAGGCTTGGAATTTCTCAAAAGGAAAGAAAACTCTCGATTACGCAGGCGACACGACGGCAGCACGTCCCTCTCCAACTTTACGCCGATGAAATCGTCTCGTCAGCCCACGTAACGATTTGATAGACGAACCAAAACCCGAAACTCCGAATTGCCATCGTGAGCACATGAGGCAATCTGGAACACTCGAACGACACCGAGCCTCGTCTACGTGAACACACGTGGGCGTCACCCGGTGCCACCGTAAAATCCTAACCTACATTCGGACACATTGCTGCCTCCCTCTTCCACTGTGAGCCCACAGGGTTGAGGGATTAACAATATTTCCGCTGGCGATTCTATATATTATTGTAAATTGTTAGCCGCATTTTATTATTGATGAGAATATAAAAACAGACTCTTTTTTGTTCCTTTTCCCTATCCTGGAACCGACTGACTATCTAGTCTCTTGGGGAAGGTTAAATCGTTACAAAACATTTTTATTGTTTAATAAATTTGGTTCTCGTAATAAAAATCCTATTTTTTGTTAAGTACGGGTCAAAAAGCATGTCAAAATTTTTGGAATTGATTTAGTCGAAGCCCTGTGCGAGAACTACTTTTTCTAACACGTAGTTTAATCCAACTACGATTATACTTAGGAATTACGTCAACTCTACTACTATTTCTCTCTCTGTCTCTCTCTCTCTCTCTAGTTTTAATCTAGTCAGACTCGGCCCTAGGCCGTACAAAATTCTTCCAGTATTACGTATTTTTAGAGTTCAAACGTGAAATACAGATAGGTCTTTTACCAAACCTGAAGCGTACAAAGTAATATTGGAAAAGTTTAATGTGATAATTAAATATGATGAAATGTGGCTTTTATGTGATTTTATGTGACAATAATTTTTATATATTTGTTAGACTGAATGTGACACAGTCTTTGTGATCTCTACTGTATTATTTTCTTTTTGCTTTAGCAAATAAAGACCTATATATCTATTTATCACTCGGATTTACTATCTGACTCAGACGACGCTGCTACTATCAAGTGTTTGTCCGAAGAGTTATTCAGATCATCCGGTATGGTCCCACACATCATACCTCAACGTCTCACACATGGATTGACCTTATCATGACCGACGTAAACGACACGATCTTGGACTCTAAGAATGAGTGACTGCCTAGTTTCGGCAAGCATTGTGTCATAGATGTCTTACTAGACATCGACGCTCCCACTTCTACGAGTGACACTTTCTCGTACCGGGATTACAAGTGCATAGACACAACTAGTCTTGTTGACCTCTTGTCTTGTTGTGACTGGACAGCCATGAATTTCATCGAAACCGATCTGGAGGGCGCTTTATGCGTTCTTAATAATAATATAAAATTAGCAATTGATAAATTGGCTACTTTGAAAACGGTTTGCCCACGTAGGAAATATGCTCCTTGGTCTGGACCAGAGCTGAGGCTCCTCATGGATAAACGCAATGCTACACTCAGACGCTATGAGCGCACGGGGAGAGCGAATATGTTCGATGAGGTCCTTTGACTCACAAACAAGGTCGACATGCGACATCTCTATGAGTGCTAGGAATTAGGCGCGGGCGGCTGAATGACGGACGCCTAGAAGCCGTTGTGGTCGCGCTGCTGCTGGGGGTTTGGTAGTGAGAACGTGATGGACGGCGGCGAGGTCGGGCAATACGATGGACGTGCTGCCGGGCTTGGCGAGGTCTTGAAACTAGCGCAGCAGGTCACCAAAAAATCCTTCGACGACCTCGGCCGAGATGTTGATGACGACGGAGTGGACTTGAGCTGGACGGATGGTGACACAAATACACAATATAATAAATGTTACTCAATGTGTCATGTGCGGGTTTAGTACAAGAATTATGTGACAAATACGTCCATGAGAAAATCGACTAGGGGTCGACGTAGCCGGCCCAGTCGGACAGCGCTTGGCTGTACTTTTACAAGTCGTCGGAGGCTGAGTTAATATGTTAAAGTTATGTGCAGAGTTTTTACCAGTATTAGGTGAAAACTCCCTGGATCAGTTCTTAAGGAATATCCTCGAGTGCACAGATTAGCGGTAAAAAATATGATATAAAATATTACACGCAAAATAAAAATTAGAGCCAGGCTTCTCGGCGTTGCTGCAAGTAGGCGCGTGCTGGGCCTGCTTCAAGGATCACTGACAACACATGGCTTCGGGGTTGGCTGTTGCTGAGAGTGATGTTATCAATTTGGAGAGTCGAGTCGTTCTGCTCGCGCAGGAGAACTACGGCCGCGAGCAAGCCGTAGAAGAGAGACGCGAGCGTAGAAGTAAATAGCATGATGCGCGAGAAACGAGTTTACATAAACATACTCAATAGAGAGCGAGTGGTCAGTGTTGTAGCTCGTGAGGAGGCGCCTGCGGTAGAAGCCCAGGTACGTCTGCTGCTGCTCGGGATCCTCACTCTGCCAGCACGTGTCTACTTGACCGTTCCATTCTACTCTGAGAACAATATCTTCTCCTTCGATCGCAGAGTGTCATCTACCGTTTCAACCTTCATTTTATTCTTTTTTATTTTTAAAATATTTCAAGCGCTAAAACATCTTTCTGGATCTACGTTTGCGTACGGCATTGCCAAAATTAAGAACGCGATCTCGCACATTGCTTGACAAGGCATACTGACATCATCTGCTGTAAAATTTTAACATATACCTATAAATTTTTGACGGGTAAGTCCGCTGCGAGGAACGTTTTTGGGATTTCTATTGACAATAGATTATTCCATCCTTCATCGATTTTAACAGCTAACTGCACATTGTTAATCAATTTCGTAAATGTTTTATGCAATTTCGAAATAATATTTGGATTTTCATTTCGGAATTGGACTGATGAGGTGTTCGCAGGGTCCAAACACATTGCCGATTCATAAACTGCATAAATTAAAGTTCTTAAATTGCTCTTTTATTTCGTACGACAATAATATAAGATAATTACACATTCATATAAACTCTTCAGTGCCACTTTTTTCATAAAGAAAGTAATCTCTGATTTCTTCTCCCAATTCTAAATCCATGTAGCGTAAAAATATTCCTGTTCATTTAGGATATCGATGTTCTTGACGCGTGTTGAAATTACATATTGTCGCTTCATATAACAGGACACGATATTTTTATACCTTTTTGTTATCTCTTCCTGAACTTTGTGGATGATTATTCCCAATGTTCAACTGTTTCAGAGTTTGTCGCAATAAACAAAGGTATAATTTTGTTTCTTTTTTGACAAGCAGGTAAAAATCTGCTTTGCAATGGCATCTAGATTGTACGTAAACCCTACACCTTGCAACTAGGATTACACAATGAATTCTGCACTAACGCATAAAGATCTTATTAGTATATGTAATGTGCCATGATCATACTATATATATATACACACACACACACACACACACGAGAACATATACCTATATTCACCTATGATGCCTGCGCGACTGCAACCACGCATTCACGCAGACAACGCATATACAAATCGATCGGACGAATCAACTACATTGCAACACACATCGAGCACTGAATATCGGAGCGAGTGCTCTGACCTCTGCGTCAGCACTCCTAGCGCGCGAACAATGACGGCAAAGCGTGCGCGTCAATCCTTAGTGTGGCGAATGTTGATTGGACTACCGCGATCTTCACCATCTTAATTTTCAATACTGCTTGCATAGGCACCGAGGCATTAAAAACCCCGGGGCCGATCCACGTAGTGCCTTTTCACGTGAACTCTTCCTACTGGCAACTGGACCTGGTGATTGAATACGAGTGCTGTATTCTGGCTCGCATCGCTTATTGAGTGTTTAGAATCCACTCAAACTCTGCGGGTAGAGTACGGTATAACTCTTCTTTACTAGACGTGAGTTGAACGTAGAATTGTAATAGTGAAGGACCGCCGAGTGGAATCTCCGGCGAAAGCAAGTGAAGAACCCTTCATCTGTGCAGTTGACCAAACTTTTTATTATTGCCACTATAGATCGTGTAGTAATAAGTCCAATCAACATCTGCCGTGCCGACGAAGGAGTTTTCTAACATCCAGTGTGCGGTCGATACGATTGTAATTGTAAGTCGCCTTAGTATAATCATCTACAAATATTCTAACAACATCTTAGTGAATAAACAATATAATAAGTCAAGTAATAATTAAACTCTGTAACATCAAATCTGTCTGTGAAGTGCTCCAGTCCTGGCCAATAAAACAAACCATAACAATTTAGATGAACCTAGTGTTTATTTATTCATAAATAATAATAAATAGTTATTAGACTACCAAATCCCTAAGAAACCCTTCAGCAAAGACACCGAAAAGGTAAGGACTATAAAATATCAAATCGGAGCCACGGACAGCCAACCAAGTCCGTTCAGTCATCACAGCCCGGACAAGTTCTAGCTCGGACAGACAAGCGTCCGATTGAGAGTGAGCACGGACAAATTATCGTCCACACGCTACGAACGGTCACACTCGTGTCCGGCAGTAAATGCACACGTCCCGAATGACATCGAGTCACGCGTATTCAGTAACAATAAGGCTCTCGAGCCTATGCTAGTTTCCGCGAATTAAATAATTATTTGTAGAACTCGCGCAGTCCGTATTCATACTAGATACGGTCTTTACATAGTAATACTATCAGAGAATTGAATGTTCACAAACTACCAAGTATTTCAGTAGTACTTAGACTTACGTTTCATAAGACCAAAGAGAAACAAATTGATGTTCGGGTTGCTGTAAAATTAGTTATTATTGAAGTTATTCCATTATGGAATAAGGCTTTAATTGAAACAATTAGGAATGACCATTGCTGTGAAAAATTATATAAATTATATTTGGAGTTTCGCAATTTTACGTTTTTTTTCGCGTTGACATCTCTAATGGAAGTAATCTTTTATCAATGAGTGATAATGAAAGAAGCGTTTTACTTTGTATGCCAATTAATGAAATAAAACAAAAAATAACAATTTTGAGAAAAAAAAGTATAATAAAAATAACTTAGTAATGACATGATTTTCATAATATATATAACTGTAGCCTTCGTTGCATGAGATGTGCCTTTCTAGATAAAGCTAAAGACATATTTACTAATAAGAATGTTGAACAGCAAAATAAAGAATTAAAGACCACATATCCCTTAGCAAACAGGGATATTGATTAATGACTCTTAATACATTCGACTCTAGAGTCTCTAGTCAATGATAAATTAAAAATTTTATGCTGTTTTATGCTCATTTCATTATTTATATGTTGATAGTCATGTTGCCTGTTAGCACTTCGATACATTGAACGCAAGTTACTGAACAGATTGATGATTTCTTCGCGGGATTCCTTGACAGCATAAATGTGTCATATGAGCCGGGCATTTGAGGCATAAAATGTGGGGTATGCTCTCACACAATAGAGCTTTCAAGTCGCTTTTTTCCCCTATTATTGTTTGACGCCCGTCAAAACAACAACCATATATATTGGACAACGGTATATTATACTTGGCAAACGAGTTTTCTATGCATTCGTATAATCTTTCTGCGGTTACTTTCGCTTCCTTTCTCTTTTCTTTACTAATCTTGTGTAAAATGATCTTTTGCACAAATCGCACGTCGCTTTTGTAGGTGCTGCAGGATCGTACTGGAGCTAAGGTTGAAAATCAGGTACATCGAGCCAGATCTTCATGAATAATAAGAACTACGTGGCGTGTACAATTACCTTTTTTGATTGTTAAAGAAACGTTTGTAAACGATAATCCGTAACGTGCAGAGGGGTATTTTCTATTGAATGATAATAAACTTTCGTTGAAAACTGTAGTCCGCGCGGGATATAGTAAACCGTTCTCTTTATATACGTATATATTCTGCTTGTCCTACCGTCGCGTGTGTGTGTGTGTGTTCCTCTCCGCTCTCCTTACCGATTAGTCGGTTAGGAAGGCCAAGCTCCATCATCAGTGCCTTTTTCCCCGCAGTACCACGGTCAAGTATTATTTCGCGGGGGGCATAGGGCTATTGCCCTCTTCTTCTTGATGTGATTGTCATTCCTTAATCGTCAATATAACTACTAAAGTTCACTATCATGCTCATCTTCTTTAGCGTCTGCTGTCTACTTCTTACCGCATCGTCTGATCGTCAGCTTCTTGCAGCATCTCTCGCCTTCTTTTTTTTCTTCGTCACATCTCACTTCTCACATAGCTACCATCATAGACTCAGGAGTTGTCTGGTCTGACAATAGCGTTCGAACTCTTCACGCTCCAGTAACAAAAAGCGTGCTCAGTATCTTCACTCGTGTCCAGACATGGTGGGCAGTCTGGACAGTCTTCTAAATTAAATCTATATAGGTATGCTGATCATGCGCTCCAATATTTTTCCTTGTGTGTCCATCATACATAATGGTCTGTACGATGTCTCCCCTCCGGGCGATTTGTTACCCTTAAGTAACAAGACGAGTCACTGCTTTTTCCAGTTTGTCGAGAATATCCCTTCTTTGAGGCATGCATTGTAGAGGCCAACAAATTTTTCAGGTTTAGCTTCGATGGCATGCTTCAGCGCTACATTTGGTATGCCGCCTGGAGCCTTTTTGTTTCCTACCCTCTTGCATGCTGCGAGTAGTTCCTCAACTGTGATTGGAGGTATATTTGTTTTCCGCACTTCCTCTGCTATAATATAAGGTGCGTCCAGCTGACTTGGGAAAAGTGCTGTTACTACCCTCTTTAGCGCCTCTGGGCACTGTAGTGTGGGTATATAGCTTCCTTTGAGTGTCCTCATAACTGTCTTGTAGTGCCTACCCCATGGATCCTTATTAACCTCTTCTAGCAGCTCCTTATGACATCTCTGCTTGCTTCCGCTGATGCACTTCTTGAGGATTCACTTGGCTTCTTTCATTCTTCTGCTGCATTCTTCTACAGCTTCGCCTCCAATACCGGATCAATAAAACTTTTTCCTTATCCGTTGCTCCAGCCTTCGTGCTCGGTGGCAGGCGGAACGCGCTGATCTGATATTCTCGTCCCACCACTATACTGGTGCCTATCTTTGATTAGGCACTTTTCTTGGCATAACTGTGTCACAGGCTCGGGTGAGCCATTTTGTCATTTGTTCAGCCTTGTGATCTGCTGATCCCGTCAATTGGATATTTCCTAACATCATCAGAAATAGTTCCTTGTCATACTCCTTGGCTTTCCATTCCATTCTCGTACTTCTGGGGTAAGTACAGGGTACCTTGTTTGGAGCACCCAGCTCCATTATTATGGCGTGGTGGTCACTGTTAGTGTAGTGATCGCTTACGGTCCATTTACACACCTCTCTTACCAAACATCTACTGACAAATGTTAAGTGAATCATTGATTCTGCGTCCCCCTTTTTATAGCTGGGTACGTTGCCTTTGTTAACCAGCACCAAGTCTAGAAGTGTGAATGCCTCTAGTAGGGCCTGTCCTCTTCTGTTGGTTTTTCGGCTGACTCATTCAACCGCCTATGAGTTAAAATCCCTAACTATAATAGCTGGTTTTTTAGCCCTGACATCACGTATTAGCCGGTCTAGAAACTGCTGAAACTGGTCTATTGGCGTACAAGGTGGGGCATAGCAGCTGTATACCTGTACGCCCTCAATCTTTGCGCTGGCAAAACCTGCTTCTTTATTTTCCTCCTACTTTGAAAAGTAAGGTCTCTGCACGCCCAAATAGCCGCTTTACAAGAACTATCGGATTTCCACATTGGCTCCTCTAGATCTCTATACTGCTCACTGATTATAGCGACATCAATCTTCTGCTCACGGACGTACTGACAGTGGCTTTTACTGCCGCTTTAATAAGCTGGACAAACATAGCTACCTGCGGCATGGTCACTTTTCTCTACGTGGTCCTTTCCTCTGCAGAGAATGCAGCTGGGCTGAGTTATGCAGCTTTTCGCTACATTCCCCATTGAGCCGCATTTGTAGCAGGAGCGGCTTCTGTCATGCAGCTCTATGCAGTTTGTAGCAGTATAGCCAAAGCCCAGGCATTTATAGCACCTGAGCGGGCGGGTATCTCGCTTTATTGCTCTTATTCGGCAGATGACCCACCCTATCTTTATCTTCTCTATCTGGGCTGGTAGCTGTACTACAGCTTTCTGCGTGACTCTGTAGGCTTTACGAAGCGACTTAATAGCCATGAGTTCAAATCTATGTCATTCCTCGTTATTTATGTGCAGTGCGTCCACTATGTCCTCCTTAGTGGTCAGCATGTCCAGATCTTTAATCTAGAAAGCTTCTTCATGATGCAGAGCCCTGATTGTAGCAGTTTCCACTAGCACTGCTTTCACCGCTTCCAGGAGCTCCATTGTTTCCACCTCCTTGGAACATCGTATCTCCAGTAGCAGATCTCCTGCTGCCGTTTTGCGTATTCTATATACGCTGTTTCCTAGCTTTTCTAGACTAGGTTCTGCCTTTATTTTCTTTAAGATTTTGGCGTAGCTTTTATGTGTGTGTGTGTTCTGTGTTTGTTCAGCTTATGTAACGTCGTTTAAGGAATTTTGCCGTCGGCAACGTGGGCTCACGTTCCGACAAAGGAGAATCCAGCTGACTTGACGACGCGAGGAGTTCAACCGGGAGAATTGGCTAACGGTGCTCTTTGGTGGCAGGGTCCGGCGTGGCTATCCATGCATCCAACAGAGTAGCCTCGGCCTGCTGATCCAGTTCGAGTTAATCACGCTCGTCCAAGATCCGCAGAATCCGAGATTCTGACTCGATTCTCGTCTTTAACTAAGCTTATTCGGGTCGTAGCATTTTGCAGGCGAGTTCTCAGTCGAATTCGGAACGGAGGAACACCGGCAGAGAGCGTTTCGTCATCTTTCCTGACCACTGCTGAGCTTTCTGCAGCTCGAGTGGCAGTCATTTGTCTGGCTTAAGCCGGGGAGTTTGCTAAAAAAATCAAGCTGTTGAGATCGGAAAAGAGACTGCCGAAGTGCAATCAGCTCAGTAGTTTAAATCCGTTTTTGGGTGAGAAAGATGGCCTCTTGCGTGTAGGAGGTCGATTGGCTCACTCCGGTCTCTCTTTCGATCGAAAACATCCTCCGATATCGCCGCACAATTCTGCTCTTAGCTTGTTGTTTGTTCGTCACGCTCACCATCAGTGCCTTTACGGCGGTCCCACCTTGACGTCGAGCATTCTAATGCCTCAGGTTTGGATCTTAGGTAGAAATCGGATTGTAAAATCGACGATTCATGCATGCGTGTCTTGTCAGCGGGTCAAGCCTCACTCGGCTCAACAACTCATGGGTGAGCTTCCTGCTGATAGAGTGACAAGAAGTAGGGCTTTCTCTCATTCTGAATTTGATTACGCGGGTCCCTTCCAAATTCGGATGTCAAAGGGTCGTAGAAATCGTTCCTTCAAGGACTACATCGCGTTGTTCGTATGCTTCGCTACTCGTGCAATCCATCTGGAGCTTGTTGGTCACCTGACTTCAGCATCGTTTATTTGTGCTTATCGTAGGTTTGTGGGACGTCGAGGCATTTGTCAAAATCTCTATAGCGACAACGGCACCAACTTCCAATAAGGAGCTAAGGAGTATGTTCCAGCGTGCCTTAGATTTCTACAAGGAGGTCGGCTCTGTCCTTGCCAATGATGGGACCAACTGGACGTTCATTCCCCCTAGTGCACCTCATTATGGTGGTTTGTGGGAAGCAGGTGTCAAGTTGGTGAAGCATCACTTGAAGAGAGTTGTTGGAGAGAATACTCTCACCTTCGAGGAGTTTTCCACAGTTCTAGTTGAAATTGAAGCCTGTCTCAACTCTCGTCCACTAGGTGCTTTGAGTGCTGACGCCAACGATCTACGGGCGCTCACTCCCTCTCATTTTCTCAATGAATCTCGGTCTTACTTCCGGAAGATGATTGTCCTAAGTTGCCAGTGAATCGTTTGTCCAGGTTTCAGCTGCTTCAGCGCATTCGCACTAACTTCTGGAAGCGTTGGTCGACTGAGTATCTGCTTCACTTACAAGAACGAGAGAAGTGGAGGGATCCTAGCGAGAACTTTGCGGTAGATCAGCTTGTATTAGTCAAGGATGATTGGTATCCTCCATCAAAATGGCCTTTAGACAGGGTCGTTGAGGCGCATCCTGGCCCAGATGGTTTGGTGCGAGTCATTACCATCAAGACGGCTACTTCTTCTCTACGACAATACGTTGGTCTTTGCCCCCTGAGGTTAGATGAGAAGACGAAGTGAGCGGATCGTAAGTTTGCGCGGGCTCCGATGCGCGGGAGCTTGTGCAGTTCAGTTTTGACAGCTCTTCTCAAGTGGTCAGACGCCTTTGCGTTTTCTTTTTACTGCTTGCGTTTACAAAACCTCGTTGTAATTTGCGTGCGATTAGAGTTGCCCTTAACGTCGTTTTCAGGACGATCGACTCTTTCTTAATTGTATTTCGGTGCGTCGCGTAGTGTGTGTGCTGTTTGCGTGCGGTGTGCTGTTTATGTGCTTTCTTCGTGTGTTGGAACTTCGGCCACGTGCGAGCCCCCTCGACATGCCGATCTCCACTAGGCGATCGCTACCTACGCGGCAGGGCTGAAAAGGCCTGCCCGTGGTCCAGGATTGGTTTCCTCGAGACGTCGAGGCGTCCTGCGACCGAGGATGTAGCATCCCACCCACATGCGGCCAGGATTTTACGTCGTGCCGTCCACGTCTCGTTCTGCGATTAAGGTAGGAGAGCTCTCCGGCGTGCGTTAAGGTACCTCGCAGCGATATTGTAATTTAAGGGCGTCTTTCCCTCTCTTTTAATTTAGATTGTTAGAGTCTCTTTATATCACGTCAATTGTAATTGCGTTCTCTCTCTCCGTTCATTTGGTCTATCCTAGAATCTCTTTCACTTGTATAATTTCCTTATTTCTAAAATAAATAGTTCGCTTGACCCGGCTTTTCTCTCTTATCCGAGAGAGTTTTTACGCCAAGGCAAGTTGTCTTTTTCCCGCGAAATTTGTGTATATTGATTTATTTGCCCAACCTTCGCTCACTCATTCCGCCATTATATATATATATATATATATATATATATATATATATTGAACTCATTAACTTTTCTTCAGTGTAGTAAAAAGTAGTTACTTAAACTTAGGTAACTGATTAATGCTGAAATTGTTATAAGACATTCTTGAGTTTTATTCTAAAAACCGCGTCAATATTGTTCCCGATGGGGTTCCTAGGAAGAAACGGCAGCAGACATAGAGGGCTTCCGCAGGTTTAACCTACAGCTGCGGGTCTTCAGCGAGCAATCTAAGAAAACCGCAATAACCCCCCTGCTTGACACAGAGCAATAACTGTGGATGATATTGCACAGCCCAACATCCACCAAGCTGCTGTTCCTATAGCCGACCTAAACGCTGCACCGCTTTCATCTCGAGGACGAGCTGATGCACGTGTGCGTGTAAACGCACCGCTGGTCATTGTGCTGCTCGTAGTACTCCTACTCACGTGGCAGAAGCAGCGCAGGTCAGTGCGCCACCACCTCCTTGCCGCCGAGCTCCGGCCCAGGTGCGAGTAAAGGAGCCGCCTGCCGTCCCTTTTACTGGTGTTGAGTCACAATTCTGACCTATAATTAATTATTGAATTTTTACTTACTTGGGTTTAACTACTTGGACAAGAAACTCTGCTGCTATGCTGTAGCCAGTCTTATACAGGATGGATATATTCAATAGAAAAACACTTGTAGTTGATTGACTTTCAAGATAAAGTTTTATAGGTATGGGGATCGCGACTTAAGCTTAGATAACTCTTGTCGACGGTACAATGGCAACTTTATTGTAATATTACATAACATTTTACATAACATTCATTAAAAATATCAGTTGATTTTAATACAAATTTACTCTATCAATACATCGTATATGCAGAGTAATATAATCGGAGTTTTAACATTAGTCTCAAATATCCATAAGCTAACAATTTTCATAAAAAATATAAATTTTGTATACCTATATCGTTGTATACGTAGAATAACATTATAGGGATTTTATATAATAGATTTCTTATATAGTGGTGATAACGAAAACAAATATATACTATCCTTAGATTGTGTCTAAATTTTCAGTATTGTGATTTTACTTGTATAGGTATTTGGTGGGCGTGAAGGAGTAGGTAGTGGCATTGGGCGGATCCGACTTTATCCGGGTTAACCAAAAGTCCCGTCGAGCAGCACTATCTCTCTACTTTCCTTAATGCATGCTGAATGGCGTCCATAGCTGCTCCTATTTTACTTCCTTTTATAAGTATCAGGAAATCTTCCGCGTAGGCTTGAGCATAGCAGTCCCAGCCATTCAGCCCTTCTAGTAGCTCATTTGCCACCAAGCACCAAATGGTGGGCGAAACCACCCCGCCCTGCGCGCATCCCTTACTGCCCTTGCCGAAGACCGTTACGGTTCCGAGACTCGAGATCACAGTCCTGCGTGTAAGCATGCCCTGAAGCCATTTTATTATTGGTCCAGGCATCCCATGAAGTCCTACCTCTTTGGCAACCGCTTCAATAGAGGTACAGTTAAGCGCTCCCTCTATGTATAGAAATACTCCCACCATTTCCTCCCCCTTTCCAGCTGCTCCTCAATGCGCCAAACCGCCGAGTGTAAGGCAGTCTCTGTAGAGAATCCCGCCCTGTACGCATGCTGGTTAGAGTAAAGAGGAAGCACGGTTAGGATATCGTCTTGAATAAATCTATCCACTAATGTTTTAAGTGTTTTGAACACAAAGGAGTTAAGACTTATAGGTTTGTAATCTCCGACGGTGGTGTGACTTGACTTCCCTGCCTTAGGAATAAACACCACCTTGGCCGTTTTCCATATTTCAGGTACATGAGCCAAAGCTACACTTGCTCTGAACAGCTTTATCAAGGGGCCAACCAGTTCCTCCAGCCTCTCTTGAAGGAATGCCGGGTAGATTTCGTCGATGTCCAGAGCCTTGAAGGGTTAAAAGTTCCTTATGGCCCACTTGACCTTTTCCGGTATGACAAACTTAGCCGCCAGATCCCATGCCGCCCTCTGCTGCCTATTCCTATGCGAGCTCTCATCCCTCATCTCGTGGGAGAGCCAAAAGCCCGGGAAGTTGGCTTCCAGAAGCAGTTTTAAGCACTCCTCTTCCGAGGTTGTATATTCTCCTGTAGTCAGTTTGATTGCTTCAAGCCGTACCTCAGGATTTTTCGCAAGTATCCGGGGAGTCTGGCCGCGTCTGGATATCTCTTGATATGCTCGCAGTAGTCCCTTCATCCCTTGATTTTCACCACGTCGATGCGGTTTTTATATAGCATCTTAGCTGCACTGTGAATCCGCCAATCGACACTATTATTTTTGGCCCTGTTAAAGGTCTTCCCCATTTCACGTTGCAGATCCTCTAGCTCCCGGTTCCACCATGGGGTACCCCATGTTGCCTTTGGGATGTTTCAGGGACAGATTCTCTGGAAAGAGAAGTTTACTATCTCACCTAGCTCAAATGCCCAGTGATCAAGCTCATCCGTTGTTCCAAAGCCCTTGTTTGAATTAGATATATCTGTGATCGGACAGTGAAGGTTCGTTAGATACCCGCCAGCTGCCCACGTAGAAGGTAGGTTCTCTGCCCCTGTTCATAATACACAGACTCGTCGTTACCAGATACTGTAGCAGTGCATCACCCCTGCCGTTAGTATCCGAACTGCCCCAGACTATGTGATGAGCATTAGCGTCGCATCCCAGTATAAGAGGAATATACCTCCCTTAATGGGGGCCCTTGGGGCTCTGCACGTGGGGTCACTATAGATCCGACCGGCGCCCCCAAGACCCCTGATCCCCCCCGCGACTATCCAGGGTTCTTGTATTAGGCATATGCCTGTGTGCATCTTAGCCATGTGCCTGACCAGTGCGGCCGAGGGGCGTTTACTATGATGCAAATTTATTTGAGTAAACACTATCTCGTCGCCAGCCATGGTGATTAGGACGGGACAGTGTTGCTCTGTTCACGCTGCCCCCGGGGACCCTCATTCACCCTGACGGTAATCCGTCAGGGCCCAGTACAGTGGAAAATTGTGCTGCAGTAGCAGCCTTACCGAGATTTCGGATATGCAGAGTATCAGAAAAGGTTCCACAGTCTGGCCCCTCCTTGCTTTCGGTACTCAGCACCCTCTACGTACTAATCAACAGGTCCGGATGCCTGTGACTTATTCTCGATCGCAACTTCGGATATCGAAGCCCGTCGGTTACTAGATCCACCTGAGGGTTCTGTGAGCCCTCCCCTGCAAGATCCGTGTCGAAGACAGTAGCAGTGCGCGTATTCGCCCCTGCCGGCGGTTGTTGCAGGTCCACACCCATGCCGACCTGCCCACCCTGAGACGGCTCCGGGTTCCCCGAAGGTTCCCTAGAGCTTCCATCCGCTATGACCTTTGTTGGGTTCTGCGAAGAGTCCCCAGCAGTGGAGGCCTCAGCGGGGTCACTATTCCGATTTTTACTGGCGCTAGCTGCCCCAGTAATCCATCGTGTCAGAGTATTATAGGCAGTGTTGCCCTTAACACTCTTTCCCTCCGGTTTTGCGGTGGGGTGCTCCACCTTCAGCTGACTAGGCGGTGCCGCCCTGTAGCCTTTAGCTTCACTCCCCCTTTCTCCCTCATCTAAGTCTTTGGTGTATGGTTCCATAAAAAGTCCCACGAGTAGCTAGAGAAGTAAAGGTCCGCCACCACAGAGCCCCGCATGTGGCAGTAAGACTAGATACTCAGACATTTCGACAGGTTTCCTCGAGGCATCGTTTGCGACCGACTAGTACCCCAGCGGCCAACTACTCCCCTCAGCACGATGGCTCACACCTTAGGATTATAAATAAAATACCCATTGCTTCTCCTCCCGAACGCAATTGGGGCTGCCCTTAGCCTCCGGCCAGTCCATAGGTCATCCTCGGGAACCCCGAGTTCCGACCTCGGTCAGGGGAGAGGCCTGACAGCAGTGCCCGTTTTACGGGGATCCTGCCAGAGAGGATACTCTTGAGCCCGAGAGGCGGTATCCCGCATCGGCTTAATTTCACCACCACGCCTGGACGACCCGAGTTCAGGACGTCACGCTCCCGTCACCAGAGCCGAAGCAACCACGAAGACTCGCAGGATGAGCTCCCACACTAGGCCCTAAAAAGCGGGCACTTGACAAGGTGGCAACCCCCGGTGGGAGGACTTCTGGCTTAATACCGAGCCTAAAAAGGATCGAAAGCCTGCACCTGAACAACAGCAGCGACGATTTCCTTGAGTTTTAGGAGATTCACCGTAGACAGTACCTGCCAAAAGTTCGGAAGCCTCGTAACATGGCTTTCCTCTTTCCGCTGCGCAGAGTTTTAAACGCTTCTCTACCCGCCACACGCACACATCGTTATACGCACCGCATCGGTGAGTGTGCGTGCGCTGCTAGTGCTGAGAACAGCCTACTTTAGATTACAATAACTCAGGAACTAAATGTCAAAGCATTATTTACATGGTTTCAACAAATTCAATATCATCCTTAACCTTACTTTTGTTTTGCAACAACAACAGATGGTATGAAATGTTCGACTAAAATTGCCTAAATTTCTAGGCCTGCAAGTATCACAGCTTCTAGACGTCAGATTAATCTGAAATTTTAGATGTCTTTAGTCAATACCATTATGAAGCAATATGCAAAGTTTCATTAATTTCTTAAGAAACTGATTTTAGTAGCAAAAACGGCGCTTTCCTAGAAGTTCGGCAGTTCCTTGAGAGAGGGAGCTTACCAATAGCCACGACATCCCCCGACAAATCCAAGCCTACCACTGATACTGTTGCCCACCAGGATCATTAAGATCCTCTCGCTCCAGATGATCAAAGCTAATCAGCAACAAAAGCAGCATCACCGTCTTTCGAGTGCAGTGAAAAGTTGTTTATGTAAAAGTTATTTCTTTTGAAATTAATTAGACGCATTATACGGGTATGAAATATCGATTAAAAACACACAAGTTAAAATTTTGACAACTACAAGTTTTGTTTTTATCTCATTGAATCTGTAGACTTATATTATGATTCTAATTTTTTCTTTAAGCAATGAAGTAATAGAAAAAATTGCGACGTTGTACGTCGCTGCCGCACAAAACGCAATTGTCGCGGTTTGCGCAGTGAAGATTCTTCGTCGCCAAAAGACGAATGAAAGGCCGATCTGTTCTGGCCAGTCCCACGTTTTCACAGACACGAGCTGTATCTCGGGAATTTGTGGAAGTCGCCGGCCGTTGCGAGCTCAAGAAAGGAGCTGATCAGCTTATCTCGCACCTTGCTCAACCAATCAGAGCTCGTCGCTGGCTGGGTCCTAACGGCCAAGCGAGGGACGTCATGTCAAGCTCGCGCGCGCCGCAGCGTGGCTCGGTAGCAGAAAAAAGCACGCGTGAGTGAGACTACGAGAGTGAGAGAAAGATAACGAGATCAAGCAGCAAGGAGACGACCTGGACAGTCACCCTCAGGAGTCAGCCATCCAGCCATCCACCGTTGCAACCTGGGAAGTCGTTTCCTGTCCAGCAGCCCTCGATCATCGAACCAGCACGTAAGGAAGGAAGTAAGTAAGCTCGAGAGGAACGCCACTAGCGGAGAGGGAACGAGATAGTGAGAGAGAGAGAGAGAGAGAGAGAGAGAGAGAGAGAGGAAAGAGGCTAGAGCACCGAGAAGCCAGCGACTGTGGTGCCAGTGAGGCTTTCACAGCTTTGAGGGAAAGAGAGGAACCTGGGGTTCGTCCGCTCGCCCCTCTCCCTCTGACCAGGTACGCGTCCTCCCGGCATCGTTTCGAGCTATGAGGCCGTCGAGAAGCGAGACGCGTCTAAGAAAGAGAGAGAGAGAGAGAGAGAGAGAGAGAGAGAGAGAGAGAGAGAGAGAGAGAGAGAGATACATATGCAATAAACCTTAACTATTTTGTGTGATAATTTTTTCTCTTTTCCACGTTCTCCCAAACGACGGCGATTGCGCTCAATTCTACGTATTAAGAAAAATCCTGGTGCATAGGAGGCGCTAGGCGTTGTGCACCTGCGCTAAGAAGCACAGCGTCCCAAAATTGTCAATTGTCAAGCGCTCGCAGCTTGCATAAGTACATCTCCATGCTTGTAAATAAACGTTAGTAAATGTAGTGAAAACAGTTTTAAAAATGTCAAGCTTCAAAGTTTTGCAGCTGAGGTTGAATCAGCTTAATGGTTCGCAAAAAACGCACACTCAACGTGTCGACGTCTTATAGTCTATTGATAAAACAATCGAATTGCTAGTTATCAGGTAGGAAAATATAGGAACTCTGTCAATTAACTTTATGTCATGAAAATCTTAACACACGCATAAAAGTTTTAAGTAAAAACAAATTTTCGTAGATAAAAACTTCATGAGATTTAGTTCACTGCAGACATGTGCATTGTTACTGCATTGTATTAATTTAAATTCTCAGCAGGAATGCTTTATGCCCGCACTTAGCAGTCCTAGCATCACGAGCTATTGGCTTTAACAATGCATATGTGATACTTTTTCATTTCTGGTATTTCGCAAGTATGAACAAGTATAAACAAGTATGCACGTGTATCAAAAACCTGAATGCAGGGAGCGCACAGCCTACTTTCTTTCCTCAATACATGGACTATCTACAAAATATGTGAATTATATTAATACTAAATAAACAAAAATCTTTTTTTATTTAAGGTATGCACCGTATTTAAGAACGATCCAAAAATCATTGGATGGTCCATTATTAAATTCATCACTTAATATTTTACCATCAATCTCATCTGTATTATACCAGAATGGTGATTCATCGTCAAAAACACAGTGCTCTTTAATTCATCTAATAATTGCTGCTGAAAAATGCCAGGTAAATTTTATCACTCTCCCTAATCACAAATATAAGACTAGTTTGATACATAAAGAATAAATGAATTCCATCGTTGATTTAGGTATAATGTGAAAAACTGATGCTAATTTTTTTTGACAAGTAGCTTTCTGCACCTCATGTATTACTTCAATACGATAAGCGTTTTTATCTGTATTTAATATACTCTTTGAAATGCCAAAGAAGATGAGTAATTTAAAATTTTACTTATGAATCTAAACCGTTGTATGAACTAAGAATTGAAGTAAAAAATATTTTATTTTACAAAATAATGTATCTAAATTAACTGCATGTGTATACCTAATAATATAAAAAACCATTACTTATATAAGTTATGTTTGTTTTGAGGAATTCACTACTAGGCCAAGCTGTAGAGCATTTTTACATGACATGACATACTCAACAATATTTTACCTTCTAGGAAGGTTTTTTCATATAAGATATTATCACTTTGATAGATATTATACATGTATTGTATTATACGGTATTAACAGTAAAAATATTTAATACTCAAGATAATTTCTGGAGATGACGTTGGTACTTTTCACCCTGGGCACCAGGTACCTCAGAGACCGATGCCGTGATATTACTGCTAATTTTTCCTATAAAAGTACATAAGAAATGGCGGCTGTTTCTAAATGTTCAGCCTTTTAGGTACCAACTGTGCAGAATTATTTGAATTTACAGCATATGCTAAAAAAACGTGTGCGTCACGGGACGCCCGACAGAAGTGATAACTTCATATGATATTTATAGAAACTATCAAATATAGAACTTGTTTAACGCATGATGGCAATAATAATTTTATAATTATATTTTTTGTTAATCTAATAATTTATAAATGGATCAGGAATAAGTAAAACGTAATTTAATTTCCTTTTGTATGTAAAATATATATTTTATGTACAATATTTATCATTATTTAAAAGTTTAAGTTGACTGGCTGGTATTTAACACAACAATATGATTATCAATATACACGTAAATATCACACTCGGTAATTGAAAAATCAAAATAACTATCTGTTTGCTAACACAATTTAATAACACAATGTTCACTTCAAAAGTTTTACTAATGTAGAGGTTATGTTTACTGTGCACGCGCGCTAAGAGAAAAGTGTGTGATGTTGCGCTTTTTACAACCATAATTTGGTGACGCAAACAATCATATACTCTGTTATTCTACTTCTACTTCGTACCGCGGACTCTTAGATCTTCAGAGGGGGACAAATCGTAGGTTATAGGAACAGGTATGCCTGGTGTGGCGAAGGTCTCAAATAAAGGTTAATCCACACTGTTATAGTTTATAGTAACAACTCGTATATTCTACAACCCCCATTATGGAACGGGATTCGCCCGTATACAATTTGTTTAATAATGCCGAGACTATTATATTCGCGTACTCTCAATCTCAATAAACAAACATCATTATTAACGAATCTAGGCGTGGCATCGGCGCTGAACGCCCCGCCGATGCCACGCCTAGAACTTCTGGACGTCGAGAGCGACTCGAGCGGGAGTCCTAGCCTGGGCGCGGTGCCCCGTCGCTACGCGGGGACGACGAGTGCGGGCTCCCGGTCTCGGTCGCGATCGTCGCGCCGGAGGAACGCGGTTAGGCTCGACGGGGTCATGTTCGGTGGGTTGGCGCCTATCGCGACGGACCCCGCCGTTGACCCGCCTCCACGTGCATGTTTCAACTGCTGGAGAGTTGGACACCGGAGGACGGAATGCCGGGAGCGGCCCGGCCGCTTCTGTTTTAATTGCGGTCGACGAGAGACGGACCTGGCCAGCTGCCCCAGGTGCAGGGAGGCGCATGCCATATACCTGCGCCGCCAGAGGTACCGCCCTCGCGGTCGGGGGGAACCGGATGGTGGAGCTCCTCCATCGTACGAGGAGGTAATGGGTGGCCGGAGTCCACCCTCCCGCTTCCTACCGGATAGGCCGCCGGCCAGAGGGAGCCACGGTGCCGGCTCCTCTGGATCTTCCTTACCGGGGCTGTGGGGCGAGGCCATACGGAACCTAGCGACGGCCCCGCCCGAAGTCCTGGCGATGCTGAGGTCACACCTCAGCAACGCTTAGCTAATGTATATTGCCATGAATAAAAATACAACCTAATAATGAATAGTAGTCCTTCATTGACGCCTCCCTATAACCATTGCGCCGTTAGTTCGACGGGGAACAATTTTTCGGTATTCCAGGGTGAAGAGAGGAGAGAGCAGAGACCATCACCATGAGTACAGGAGCAACCATCCAGGGAGTAATCAACGTTCAGGTAAACCAAAATTCCGAAGGGAACATTGGCTTAGGGGGGGGGGGGCATTGCGACGTGCAGCCCGATTCGGCTGCACGCGTACACTGATGCACTCCCGTAGAACTCAGAGTACCTGCTGCAATCGGGGAGCAGCGATAAACTACCCGCGATGCGTTGTTGTGTCTCCTTGAGGAGCATAACCTCTCCTGCCAACCGCATGGAGCAGCGGTGGCTCCCCTGCGGCCCGGCAGGAGACTACAACGTAGAGTAGCGCCGCGTTGTTGTCGCCAGGTGTAGCGGGCTGCTGTACCGGTACAGCAGCCACACATCTAACCCTGCGGACACTAGGAGTCGCGACGGGTTACCTAGTAAACATCACCGAGGAGGACACCGCGAGCGTTCGTATGATAACTGACGCGTGCGCATCGTCGACGCGCATCATCGCACGGTCCGCTATAGTGCGGCGGATCGCGGGAGAGGGAACCGCGGCGGGGGGGAATAGGGAGAGAGAGAGGAATAACGCGCCGAAATATAGAGCGCGCGCATATACATACCGCCGCGACGATGCTGGTAGTGGGAGCGCGCGTGTACACCACTAGCGCGCACCACTACCGGAGCCATACCGCCGCGAGACGATGCTGGTAGTGGGAAAGCGCTTGTACACCACTAGCGCGCACCACTACCGGTGCCATGTCGCCGCACCGCGCCGCCCCAATGAACACGGGAGAGCCCAGTGCACCGTGTCCGCGGATCGCCAAAATCCTGACAAGGGGGGATATGACGACTTCGCGACCTAATACATACTATCCTTTTCTCTCTCACTCGTATAATAGATAGTGCCAGCGTATATAACGCCTATGATCTCGCGCCAATATAAATTATTATAGAGGGCGCGGATTAAGATTTTCCGGGGACGCGCAGGATAGAGGGAAGTAGGAGACTTCCTTCTTCATCAGAATTATCTCATCCTTGGAGCGAGTAGGACGCAATCAAAGATTCCATTACCAGCCAAACCGAACCGCCATCGAAGGAAGAAGAAGTAGAAGTTGTTATAGCAGCGAGGCGAATCAATAGTTCAGCGTGTAAGTTGTGGTTGGTCGGATACTGGATTTTTATTTAAAGGTTTGGTGAGTGTTAAATTTAATTGGTGTAATGGAATCCTCCTCGCGTCGCGTGCGTCCGTAATTGCGCCGTGAATAGGTTGAGACGCGGTTGATCTACTTGATCCCGCCATATTTAACAAACGCCGAAACACGATCGGCTGCTGTGTGATTCCGCGAGGCATCAAAGCCATTTTTGCCGTCTGTAGATCGAGAATCGATCCAGACACCGCGCAACAACTTAAGTAGCGACGCTGTAGATCATCAAGAGGTCCAGCATTATCACAGAGAAATTTTAAGACGCTGTGAATCTTAAGATCCAGCAACGGTTGGGGAGTGATACGTAGCGACGCTGTTGATCGCTAAGCGATCCGGCAAGAATAGCGATAACGCACTAGTCCCTGTAGAACTGGACGCGCGTTAATCTGGTGCGTAGTGACGATCAATCCTCTCGTAACCAATCCTCACGAATAGAATAGTCGAGGGCTCGTAGTCACTTCGCAACGTAGCACGTTCGCACCGCAAATTCAATTACTCTGTCGGTTTTCGCGTTTTTCAGCACGAATACTGGGACGACTGGAGGAAGACAATTCTATTTCAAGAGACTAACGGTCGCACGCCATCTTGAAGGACGCCGTGTCCGTTAAGGCGACGCCGACGCCATTTTGGGAGGATTCGTGCGCGAACGACAAACTCAATTGCGTTTTACGCGGTTCAATAATTAATACTACGGGCTGTTTCTATTAGAGTAGCGTCATTGCATTCATTTTGAGGAGTATTAATAATGATGTTTGTTTATTGAGATTGAGAGTACGCGAGAATAATAGTCTCGGCATTATTAAACAAATTGTATACGGGCGAATCCCGTTCCATAATGGGGGTTGTAGAATATACGAGTTGTTACTATAAACTATAACAGTGTGGATTAACCTTTATTTGAGACCTTCGCCACGCCAGGCATACCTGTTCCTATAACCTACGATTTGTCCCCCTCTGAAGATCTAAGAGTCCGCGGTACGAAGTAGAAGTAGAATAACAGAGTATATGATTGTTTGCGTCACCAAATTATGGTTGTAAAAAGCGCAACATCACAAGTGTCGAGGAAAGAAAGGGAGAGATAGAGAGCGTCTGTAGTGGAGCATATCGACGGCTGACTGGAAGATCACCGTATCTCAGCCGCGGCTTCGAGAACGCCGTATCCCGGCGGTGGCTTCGGGATCGCCGTATCTCAGCCGAGGCTTCGGAAACGCCGTATTTGAGCCGCAGCTTCGGAAACGCCGTATCTCGGACGCGATTTTTTTCCTCAAATTTTGTAGTGGCGTTAAATATGACGTAAACATTTTTAAAATTTGCGTCAAAAATTCTGAAAAAAATCAGAATTACTTATTTGATTTATTATTTGACATTAACTACACTGTAAGTATAGATAATGTAGAAATTCGAGTAGAAAAACAGCGTCGGGAAAGAAAAGAAAGCATATTGCGTGTAATTATGCTGGATTATCGCCAAATCTGACGTTATAAAAGGGGAGCAGAAATTTAAGGTGTTTTTCTACTTTGTTAGAGCTAACTTTAAAGCCTCTTTAGGTTAAGATTGGTATATGTAGAAATGTACTACAGAGATGCGAACTTAGCGATTTTTTAAAAATAGGCTACTTTGCAAGTCCTATAACTCTAGTTCTAAATTATGGATTTTAACAATCACGATGTAGAATTGAAGTTCTTTCCAAAACGAAACAAAGACTTATGGAGGATATTTGTTTTATCAGAATGCTAAGCTGAGGAGATTTTTTAACAAAACCACTTTTTAGCTTATTCTGAAAATTCAAATGATTCTGCAGAGGCACAGTTGACATCTAGAGAGCTGAAAATTTAGAAATAGCCGTTGATTTTCATATACTTTTATAGAAAACATTGACGGTGACAGTAGCAGACCCTTGGCTTGTATATAGGTAATTTCACCAGAAAACTTGGCATGAATTTCTAGCAAATTTTTCAACTTTTTTATTTTATTGTAATATTTCCTTAAATTTTGCACTAATAATTGATATGAAAAAAAGGAAAATACATGAATTTTAAGCAATTTTCATAATTTTTTGCTTTGATCGAAACCTAGTGTGCCAGAGACTTTTGCAAGTAACCTCATAAATCAATGTTGTTTTTTTTGTAATATTTCTTAATAAATTCATGAAAATTGCTCAAAATTAAGAAAACTTTTTTAATATCAAATATGAGTGCAACATTTGAGAAATTATTACTGTGTACATTGTGAAAACATTGCGCGTGTATCCCATTATGTGATCGGAGGCACTTACGTTACGACAAAAGCATTATTTGAAGCTTGTAATAAAGCTATATCATGAAAACCCTTGAAATTAGATTCAGTAGATCACGCATTATTCTAAACGAATCAATTAAAGAAATAAAAGAATTACCTCGTATAGCTCTTAACGAAATAACCCTCATTGAATATCCAAGTTGACTTAAAAAACTCAGTAACAGCAATAAAGTTGCTGGATCACGAAGGATATTTACAAAGTACAGAATTGTTGGAAAAATATTTTGCACGTTGATAAAATAAATGATGCAAAAAAAAGCGAAAAATGTTGCTATAACAGAAATTTCCACAAATATTTATTCAGGAGATAAAAATAAAAGTAGCCGATTAGAACCGTGTGCGTTATTAAAAATTATAATTGTTGTTATTAAAGGACTCATTAAATCAAAAACAATTTTCGCTCCGTTAGATGATGGATCAACCGCGACTTTAATAAATGTAACCGTATCTTTAAGAGGAATAAGAGAGTGAATGCGATGATAATGTCTAATAAAAAGATTAATCTAAAGCTTAAAAGTGAAAACGGAATTTTTTTATGTAACGAACGTATTGGTCTATAACCAATTAGCTGTTTCTTATCAAATTTTAAACAGAAAAATTACAGATTTATGCCTGCCAATAACAGGAGTCATGGTTCTACTATACCATCGTACCCCTGACATGCTTATTAGCCAAGATCTTTCAATCTTGATAATATCTCGCAAAATTCGTCAAATCAATAAAGACGCACTGTATGCCTTTTGTACGTTGCTCGGGTGAGGAATGTATGGTCATCAAGTGGCACGGTAAATCCTCTCATCAAATCCTCTTGTGATAAGAGAATTTCTTTTAAATGTAAGACTGGTGCGTTTCACCTTACTCCTAACGTCGCTCTGTTAAAATATATAATGCAATAATAATAAAATTCAAGTCTTGTTAAAATCTTTTTTTTTACTGTCAATTCCTTATAAGGGTGAAAGTAAAAATTTTAAATAATAAAGATTGATTACGCATTGATTTATGGTGGAAAGTAAAACTTAGAAACTGAGTATTAAAAAACTATGATAGATAAAAATTAAATTTAAAATTTTTAATTTAAAACGAAAATACTCTAAACTCTTATTATTTTATATTTTCTAATATTTCAATTTAACATTTTTGTTTTAGAAATTGTTTAATTTTAATTTTGTAATTATGATTTAATTTCATAATTTCAGTTCTTAATTTTTAAGCCTTTCAAGCTTTAATTTTATCAAATTTTAATTTTTATAAATTTTCACGGCCAACATAAATTGATTATTCAATCACTAATTATCATGAAAATAAAGACGCTCAAATTTTAGTAAACAAATAGAAAAATGTGAAATCTCATTATTATCTGCTGCATCAATGTATCATAGCAATGTAAATAGTACATTACACAACTAGGGGCGAAAGTTGGCTTTTCCAAGCGAGGATGATTGAGCACGAGTGGTAGTCATTTTAAATTTTTGAAACTGAAAATTTTGCTCTTCAGGCAGGCTAAGAAAAGCGCTATCGATGTCCTGATTATAAAAAGCACGGTACACAACAAGGGGCGAATTGGCTTTTTCAGACTCGGATGATCATTGAGCACTCGTGTCCGTCTTGGGCGCCTACGACGCCCTCGACTCCCACTCTTGCTCACTCATCATCCTCGCTTGAAAAAGTTAACTTTTGCCCTAGTTGTATAATGTACTATATATCATCAAAAAAGTTATCTATGCATATAATTATTTATCACTGGTGAGAACATTGGCATGATTTTGTTATGTATTAAAACTTTATAGTTTTCTACGACAATTCGTCACTGTCGATGTAATATTGATTAAATAAAGTGGTAAAAAATATGTATGCTGTAAATCACTTAAACCAATTAATTAATGCAGAAATATCTAATGAAAATGAAAATAAAAAATATATATTTCCTGTTGTACCACAATTTATGATACATTTATGATACTATAGATGTACTTAATTTAAAGGGAATTGGAAATTATTCTAATTTATAACGAGCTGACTCTCGTATACTAGTTGTGTCTCTCTTTCCCACATTCCCAGGACGAATTGGACCTTTTTTGCCAAGCAAGTACTGTTAAAAAAGGCTCAAAACGTGCGATCGAACAACCCGAAACTCTAGCTCCCCGAAGCGTACTCCGAAAACTAAACCTATAGTTTAAGAACTATCAAAATAATTTACTGACAAATTATCAACGTTAACGCTTAACAGTAGACGTAGCAATATATGCCGACAAATTATAGAAAATAAGGCTTCAGATAATGCAATGTAAAATAAACACTGATAAATTATTAAAACATAATACCTGAATAATAATAATAATTTGATTCAACATATTTTAATAATTTGAGTGAGAGCGAGTGGGAGAAAGTCTGCACGACCCATGCTGGCATGTTACGCGCCGGACGACTTAGCTTCTTATCGACGAGCCGGATAGTGGAGCTTCCGGAGAAATCTCAAACTTTGTTTCTTTTTGCATGCGTGCGGATCCCGGAGGATTATAGCTGCAATAGTACCGTGTTCTCAGTGTGTCGACGGTTGAAGTATTCCTGGTTTGAATCAGTTCCGCGTATTCCGTGACGAGCGGTGCATCATCTGCCGCCCGTCTCCCCGCTGCATCCAGCCACACATTCAAGGCTACAAGGCGTATTTCCTGGTGCCCAGCCAGGGCCACGGTCATCCGCTGGTGTAGTACCTGCTTGATCGCTATTCTCTCTCTCTCTCTGCATTAGATTCCGCTTCGTTTCTCTCTTGCCTCGCACCGTATTTGAGCATTGTTTTGCGTTACATAAAACTATCTCTAAACTTAACTCACTTTGTTATTTCGCTCCTAACTCTTTACCTTTCCCAGCGCTTGTCTCTCATATATACATGAATTACTCGCGACCATGCTGCGTAGCATAAAACTCACGACGCCTCCGCGGGCTCACCTGTTCGAGGACGAGTACGTGTAGCAAACCGCGCTAAGGGTCAAGCTTCACATAGCCTGCAAAAGGCCTGCAACAAGCTGTTTTCATTCCTCTCACTTTAACGGCTAACCCTGTTACAAATTCTAAAAGTCAATTGAATGATAACCATATACCCGAATTTGACAACATTTGAAAATTCTACTCGATTTTTTATATGCAATCTGCAGTTTATATTCAGAGATTGTCAAATATTCAATCTAATTATAGACATAAACAATATAAAATTTTAATCATAAGAAACATTACTAAAGAAATAAAACTTGCTAAATTTAAAATAAATTTTAATAAAATTAATATTGAGGAACTTGAGGTATTATATTGAGTGACAATTTAAGAAAACATGATTTCTTCAATAACATTCAGAGGAATCGTTCATTCTGAAATTGTTGGTATACAGCTGTAATGTCCCACGTTTATACACTTTAGCATTTACGTAAATATATATATATATATATATATATATATATATATATATATATATATATTTATATATATATATAAATATATATATATATATATATATATATATATATATATATATAGACACACACACATACACACATATACATCGCCTGTACGACTGCATTCGTGTACTCATACAGACGACGTATATTAAACCGATTGCGACAGCACAAAACCGATCGCCGAACATCGAAGCGAGTGCTTTGACCTACGAGTCAGCATTTCTTATACGCGCGTATTACTGACTTACTTTTGTGCATCGTCGTTGCACGTCAGATGTTGATTGATCGATCGTTGCCGCGTTTCAGTAATTTCGTAATTTCACAACTCCTTGAATCGTCACCGAGGCTTTAAAAACCCAGGAAACGATCCACGGAGCGCCTTTTGTATAAGTAACTTGTCGTAGTGTAGCTGTAACCGGTTAGTGAGTACGAGTGCTATACCTCTGTACGCATCGCCTATTGAGTGCCTAGAAAATACTCAAACTCTGTGTACAAGTTATAGTAGAACTCCTTGTTTTCTGGTTTGAGAGTCTGCTTCGTGCAACAAGCGAAGGGCCCGTCGATAGCAGACCGGCGTTAGTGGGAAAGCATAGAGCAAATTAGATTAACAGTACATAAATTAGCCACGAGTAATCGTGTAGAGTAAGATCAATTAGCATCTGTCGTGCCACGAAGGACTATCCAGTTCCAGGTCACATATTAGAGCGAATATACTGTAAGTTAAGTTTAACTGTACCAACATCAAAGTAACTATAAGATATCAACGCACAAGCAATAACATCCTGTAAGAAACTGTATTGTCCGCTGAGTTCTGTGTTGTCCCCAATAAAACAAAGATAACAATTTAGTCAGTTTCTACAATTATTATTCTATTAATTAAGAGTAATCCATAAAATAACCTATATCCTTAAGAAGTAAATAGAAAGATAATCAAGTGCCTACAACATCAATAGTCACAAAGGTAAGAACTTCAGAACAAGCACAACGTCCGCGCGTAAATATAAAAGCGGACTCAGCATCGTCCACCAAAAGCGGACAGACTACAGTCCGCGCACGAGAGTGTCCGCGCATGTCCCACCAACGCGACAGTCACGCGTCCACTTGTGCATTTAGATATATATTGTATAACTATATATCTAGCCCATCCATTCAACTTAAGTATCTCTAGTAACAATAAAGCTCTCGAGCCTATGCTAGTTCTCGCGAATAAATAATTATTTGTAAAACTCGCGCAGCCCCTATCCCTATCAAATACGGTCTTTACACAGCAATCATTAATTAAATATTTTAGAAGCCAACACAACGAAAAAGTAACTGCTAAAAATCAATCAAAAAATAATATAAATAATAAAATGTAATAAGCTTAGCTGATGAAACAACTAAAAATAGTATTCATCATTTTGAAAGAATCATACCAATGTATGTGGATAACAATAACATTGTGTATTTATCAAATCAAAATAGCAAACAAAAAAAAAATTCATTAGAACGAAAATTTAATTAAAACAATATAGTATTTTATAATACCTTATTGATAATAGATCAATAGATACGATATTATTAAATACACTTATAAAAGAATTATAGATAATTTGTTTTTTTTATTTTAGACCCGCAATTCACTTCTCCTATAAACTGTTGACAGCTTTCATGCATAGGACTTCACCACTATTGGGGCACCGTATAATATAATTGATGTAGTTACACTGGCTAGGAGTAACCTTGCCAAATGTAACTAACCTTACATTTGGCATTAGTCGCGATAGTTCAGTACCGACTTTTGCTGCCTTATTGCTCACCCTCTCGAGATGTTGCTTAAACGTTAGTCTGGCGTCCAGGTGCTTAATAAGGTGCTATCAATAATGGATCTAACATTACAATTTGGAACAAAATTTACATGTTTATTGATAATTGCCTAATGATGCTATTGTCACGTCGTGCTATTTCTTCAATATTTTCAAAAATTTTTAAACTAAAATTTTCAAAATGCATAAATGCGTATGTGACGCTTGTCCAGAGCAAATTTGGAAATGCGGGCCTGAAGAGAGAAAGCAAGGGACAGATAGCCCTATCGTAAATCTCTGGAGCTGCGTGCATCGTCGAGAGGCACCAGCGGATGCACTACAATAGCGATAGTAAAGTTTTTCTGCGCATCAGCTGATGCGAAAAAGTTTTTGGGCCCGATGGACCGAGCACAACTTTATGACGAGCAACTGCGATTGCGTAAGATATCGGCAGCGTCTAGAGCAACCGTAATTAAGACAGCCTACGAGGCTCGGACCTTTCTTTATTGCAAGGACAGTTTCGGAAATACGAACGCTTGCAGCTGTGTACCGATCACGAAATTTCCCGCTGTTTTTCAAAATACGAATATTTATTCTTGTTAAATTAGAAATATTTATTTAGAATTATTCTTTATCAGATAAATAAAGCAGGAACAAAGGTGAGAGAGTCAACCCATATAAAATACTAAATAAAAAATAAAAACTCCAGCAATTAGCTGACGACGTTTCATTGGTTTGGTTTCCAACCTCTTCAGATCAATAATTCAAAAAGTTACATATTATGATAAATTATTAATAGGAAAATTCCTCGAGTCGAGAATGCTCTTGAAAATTTTTGCATAGATTGAAAAACAAATTAAGAATAGATTTTTACTTTAAAAATTATCGACTATGGATCTTAAAAAATGAATTATCATACAAAATATATTGCAATTTTTTCTCCAGCAGTCATTTGGCAACGTCGCACGCAGTCAAACGAACCTAGTCTCTCTTATTGCGTCCCCCCCCTCTCTCTCTCTCTCCCTCTCTCTCTAGTCTTCTCGCGTCGGCTGCTATCATCAGTAATGTGCAAAGTAGGGTTAAAAATCACATACAAACAAGTGTATATTTAATTATTTTTGAAGTATTCAAGATTATAAGTATGTAGTAGTAAAACCTATTGAAAATACGTCAAAAAATCACGTTATAAAAGGTTCCAACTTGTAGCAACTGAAACGCTGTGGTTTACCAGTGCAGCCCAGCGCTCTTAAATCTGGTTTCGCGCGCCGTCACACCCCAATGCATACACGGTGGCGGGCCGCCTCGTCCCAGGGCGCCAGGCATCGAGATGCCGAGGATCGCGCGATCCCCTTTCCGTGTGAGCTCCACCCTGTGTTGGGGCCTGACGGCGCGGGAGTTGAGCTCGGCTAGCTTCAAGGAATGGGTCGTGGGTTATAAAACTCATTAAGGCTTGCTGCTGATGTGATATGTCGTATTTATTCCACATATTCTCTTTTAACAACCAAGGCAACCTGCCGAGAACCTGCGGTCTCTACAATTCAGAGGCGTTACGCTTAATTAATTAACTACTATGCGGTGCGCCACTCCGCCGGTCTAGGTCATCGTGAGGAGGAGCGAATTTACGCACGAGGCCCCACAACAATTTTTAGAAATTCTTATCTCCTTCCGGGGAGATCACCCGCGCCCACCGAACAATCGACGCCAACGCCACGCTCGTCAGCGCGCCGTCCGCCGGCTTGCCGGTGCGGGCGAATTCCCGCATCACCTCTTTGGTCGTCTACCGGCCCCGACGACCAGCGCGTCCGTCGCGGCGTACTCTCGCGAGTTATGCGATTCCCCGACCCATCAAATGCTTATTTTCCCATACACCGCATCGCGCAAGCCCGTTCCCTTATGTTTAATCCCCGAAACCAATCGCGATATGATGACCTCGACACAACAGCGCGGCGACACCCAATACTCGCCCGTACTTTACACGCACACTCGTGCATTTTAAGAGTTATTTAACGGTACTCTGATAAGGAACTAACCTAACCTAATCGCTAACTTACTTGCTAACGGTAGCTCGGTAGCGTACAGTAATCGGTAGCTGGTTGGAGTGGCGGGAGGGGCGAGGAAATGATAGCGGGGAGGTACGATACGGGAGGAGAGCGATAGCGAGGAGATATACGCCCTACCTGGGCAACGGTAGCGAGGAATTGTGCGAGAGCGAAGGCGTGTAAGAGGCAAACGGTAGCTTGAATAAAGGATAACGATAGCGTCAAAGGAACGATAGCGAGAACGATCGAGAGCTTACATCATTCGCAACAGGCGACAAGACCTCCCGGCACTCGGCTCGCCGCCATGGCCGTGTTCGTCAAGATGCACTGCGTCACACTAACCGTGTCGCGTCGCGTTCACCCGAGGCACAGCCGCACTAATACACTTTTTACTTACTTGCTACGATAGCGGGAGTGAAGGCAAGCTGCAATGGCGCACGGGTACGGTTGCTCCGAGGCCGATCGAGAGCTTAGGAGATCAGCGCAGGCATCTTATCGGTAGAAGCAATGCGGAGCGCAAGAAGCCGAGCTCTCCTCATGCGGCTACACATGGTCGCGGGGCCAGCGCTGGGCGCGCTCCTCACGCGAACTACTCCCCCCTCTCCGCGCCTATTCGTGGCTCGACCTGCCACGTTGCGAGGTTGTCGGTGCCTCTCTATTGCGCGGCGTTAATTGTCACTTGTAACGTGTAGTCAAACTACCACGTTACACAACAAATGACGTCATTATTTTCAACAGGGAACAACATGAGCGAAATCAGATTACAATAGAAAACGTCTAAGGATATTTTTCCAAATATCACTGATAATATATTAGCGAAAAAAAGGTGCAAGGATGTAGTTCAGAACATGACGGACGATAGATTAGAGAAAAAAGGTGCAAAGATGTAGTTAGAACATGACGGACGATAGATTAAGGAAAAAGAGATGCAAAGATTGAAAAGAATCGCATGGGTGTAATTTCGACGATCTTGGTCTTAACGAAAATTAATTCGTTAAGACTATTCAAATAAGTTGCACACGTAACAAGCAAATATATTTTTTCTTATTTTATTGAACAAGCAAATATATTTTTTCTTATTTTATTGAATATATTTGTCAAAACTTAAAATAAGTCACAAAAGTGAAATTAAATTTAGTAAAAGATGAATGTTAAAAGTCTAGCGCGAAAATGTACAAGTGTTTAAGTTGTTCCTTGCGCGGCGGTCAAGTCGAATCTCATTTAGTCCTCGTCGTCTGTCTAGCAAGTCGATGTGACAAGAGGGATGAGTACTACGGGAGGGGATGTAGGCGGTAAATCGAAATAGGTCGGAAGGTTCTTGGACGAATATTTTGTTGCAGGTATGATGGAGGGAGAGCAAGAGGCGCAGTAGTTTTGGTTGTGAGCGTGCGATAGAAAAAATCCGGGCAGGAGAGAATGCGAGAAAAAGTTTGTCAATAAAGTAATTAGTGCGGAGGGTCAGCGCATTTTCTTAATCCGGTATAATAAAATTGGGAACATTAAGCGCGTCTGCGCCTGATTCTTAATTGCGGTCGCCTTGCAGTCCGCGTTCGTACGTCATTATGTCGTTTATAGCAGTGTGGATTAAAAAAAAAAATACGAAGCGCTGATATCTGCGCAGCAGATGTACAATTTTATAATTATGGTTTTGGGGTTTTCCCGAGGTTCAGTCGCTTAAGTACAAATTTGGAAATTTTATGATGCTTGTAAGACGTGCGAGCATCTGCTATAATGTTAAATTTAAAGGTACATACTTTTTTTTAAAATAAGAATATTAATAAACTTATATCTATATGTCTGGAGACGGAACAAAGATATAGTTGAAAATATAACTGAGGTTAAATTAGAGAAAAAGAGAATCAAAGATATATTTTAAAATATAACAGAGGTTTGATCAAAGAAAAAAAGATGCAAAAATATAGTTGAAAATATGACTGAGTTTAGACTAGAGAAAAATAGATGCAAAGATATTGTTGAAAATATGACTGAGATTAGATTAAAGAAAAAAAGGTTTAAGGATACAACAGAAAATATGAATAGCAATCGTGATAACAAACGTCATCAGATTTAAAAGGCAAATAAACTATTTTCATCGAAACTTTCTTACTTAGACTTTGGTGAAATGGACTACGTATGTCATTATTGTAATGCTTCTTACTGGTCCATAGAGTTTTTTAAAAAGTTGTCATAATGGTAAAGTAAAATTACGACCGCTCAGTGAATATGATGATAGTTTGAAAGAATTATTATTTAACGATAGACAATTTAGAGATCTGACTCGTTATTACAATAATATTTGTTCGTTTGCTACATTTAAAGCAAATGCTATCAATGAATTTGAATCTGAAATTTATAATTTAAAAATTCAATTGTGGTCAAATTTATATACATATGTATATGACGTATTATAAATATATATGTATATGACGATTTAGAAGCTACTGAAATAAGACTTAAGAAAAATTCGAAACTGATTTGTGAACATATGGAAATCATTTCTAAAATTTTAGATAATAACCCATATTCAAAAAAAAAAAAAAAAATCAAAAATTTAAATGAATTGACCAAACCACAATCATTAACTGAATACTGCTTGTATTTTACACGGAACATAAATCAAGACCAACGTAGATATGACAAACCCTCTATATGTGAATAAGCGGCATTAATAGTTTTCAAAGATGGTGATGTTCCAACTAATTACGATATTTGTGTTTATCCAAAAAATTTGCCAAATGGTGTTAAAGGTACTTCTGTTGTGAATAAGCTCTCTTATTATTTATACCCTATGATCTTTCCAATCATGTTTCCGTCTTGAGATTTAGGGTGGAATCCAATGTTCAAACAAAATGAAGATTCAAACAAAAGAATGCTCTAAACGTCTTACTCCTTTCCAATAGTACTTATATAATTTAGCCTACTAACCCTGATCAAAATTTTCTGCTAGTTTATATTGCGGTAGGTTGACACAACAATATATTACGGGAGCTGTACTTCAGTACATATTTCACAGAAAGAGACTAGGCCGGCTGGGGAGCCTTTGTATATCGGAGGTACCTCGGCTGACTGTGAGTATGCCCAGTGCTTGTGCACAAAGCACTGGGAGCCTCGCACGGGCAACCTCTCAATTAACAGACTATCACGATATTAACGCTGTATTTGTTTACAGATAATAATGTGCTGATGCTTGAGGAGGCAGGATGTTTATTGAAGGTCCTCAGCTCATCACCCCTATCCGTGGCAGGATTGAGAGGACCCACAATCGACCGCATCGATCAAGGAGGCCAGGTGCCACGAAGTCTAGATTATACTAGATAAGAAGTTGGATCGGCTCTAGGATTATACTAGATAAGAAGTTGGATCGGCCATTCAACGTGTTGAAAAGTCAACCAGGCTTGAGCAGCAAAGAAGGGGACGGCTGTCCGCCTCTCTCACCAGAGATTGAAGGAGCGCACGTCCGAGTACAAGCTTCTTCGACAATAAGACCATGAGCAGATAAAACTGTTAAAGACGAATGGGATAAAAACCAGGCTCAGTTGGGTCTTTCAGGTTCAAAGGCTAAAATGACGATATCTCCATATAAAGATTGGCGTAAAGAAGCAGCTGAGAGACAAGGGTTCACCTTCTTGGATAATCCAAAGTAAAGATAGATTTAGATTCAACCCTAATAACACTTCTTTTAGCAAAACAGATGAAGCAACGAAGTTGAGTAGTATGCTTGGTAACACAAGCATTAACGACTCTAAGATGCTATTATTACGAGGACGTATAAACTGAAGTTAAACTCTGAATACGCCACTTTTGAGGATATTTTATTCTCAGAATTGAAGTCTTGTAAGTTGTATTACGTACTTGATCCAAGCCAACACCACTAGATAGACAAGGAAGAATTGGCACATAATAAAAGCATCGTTCGGGAGATCATTCTTAATAAGATTGACGAAAAGTACCATATGTACACAATCAACGAGAAAGATCCGGGAGAACTCCTTAAAAAATTTAAGGAGATCAAACGAAATGTGTTCAGGTTAAACGCTCACACTGCTCAGAAACGTCTGTTCAATGTGAAGTTTAACAAGACAAAAGAATCGGCATTTGAGTTTTGTCTACGGTATGAGACACTTATACGAGAATACGAAAGTATAATCGGTATATCCAAGATGTTAGATACTGAAAAGAAATGCTTATTGTATAACACTGTTTTAAGTGCCTTTCCATAAGTAGTAGCCGTTGAAAACATATCTGTACACGGTGCAGGTAAAGGTTACACGTATAGCCAACTAAAAGATTTCATATTTCAGGTTGATTTATCGAGAACTAAGGACGAAGTAGCCCTACTCGGCGAAGCTAAGAATAGGAAGGCTAGATCCAGAAGCAGAGACAGAGATCACTCTCTGAAACGCTGTGATCACTGCGGAGAGAAAGGACACATGAAAAACGACTGCACACACAAGATAGTTAAATGTTTTAACTGTAACGAGTTTGGACACATCGACACAAATTGTCCGGAGCCAAGTAAGAAACAAGACCCTTTAAGAAAACGCTTCACGGACAGGGGAAGAAGCTAGTCGCGTCGTAGGAAGCAAGCCAAGAGAGATGGACGGTCTCCTAGGCGTAAGGCTTCGAAATCTCCGTCTTCCTGCTTCAGGCGATCTCCAACTCCAGCGAGAGAAAAAGGTAATAAGAATGATAATATAACAAGTATGTATGTCCCTTTGAGTGAAACTGGTAGTACAGTAGAAAAATTCATTGTCGATTCGGGTGCAACAGAACACTTAACCAATTCTTAGCTGATCCAGACACAATTAGGTGAGAATTCGTGTTATGTGATTGGATGCGCAAATAAGAACAGCAAGGCTGACATTAAGTCTACAAGTCAAGGCAGGGTCAGGTTTGAATTGGATAACGGAAAAAGCATAGATTTAGATCGAGTCATTTACGCGGAGAACCTCATCAAGAATCTCTTGTCGCTAAAGCGTTTTACAGATCAGGGCATAAGTGTACATCTTGATAATGAATTGATAGTCGTGTATAATCCCAAGTCTAATAAAAAGATCCTTGAAGAATACTTTGATGATCCATTTTGGTTTATCGATTTAAAGGTTAAAGTAGATAAAAATCAACATGTGCACATTGAAGCACTAATTGCATTAAGAAATGAGAAACACGTGAGGTTTGAAAAGAATGAGCCTGGCAAGAATGAGTCCGTTGAAAATAGGGTTATAAAAATTCGAGCGTAGAACAAGATGTTTGCAAAGTTGAAGACGTATCACAGATTAAAGACACGATGAATCGGCATATCAGATTAGGGCATACGTCATTGCAGAAGATTAAAGGCTTGAAGAAATTGTATCCAGACATCAAAGATTTTAAAGATACAGATCATGGCAAATGTCTTAAGGACTGCGAAGTTTGTAAGCTGGCTAAGATGAATCGGCCAAAGTTTCAGAACGATAGAGATATGGCAATGAAGCCGTTAGAACGAGTCAGCGCAGACATGATGGGCCTAATATCTCCGATGACGCATCCGAAAGGGAACAGATTCATCGTAGTAGTAATAGACAACTATTGAAGATTCGCCATGGCTTACATAGTGGAGCATAAGTCAGAAGCCGCTAACTGTATCGACGACTTCGTGGTTAGATGTAGGAATATCTGTGGTGTGGATGAGAAATTCTGTTATCTGGACTGTGACCAGGGAACAGAATTCACCAGCAGTAAAACTAAAGAAGTACTAGATAAGTGTGGAGCAGAACTGAGAACAGTTTGTCCATACACTCCTCAACTGTATGGTATATCTGAGAGATATAATCAGACTATACAGAAGATTGCAACCCAATAATAGCTTTTGCAAAGGTACAAGCAAATCAGGATACCAAATTTGATAAAATGTCAAATTAATCAGTACTTGTAGGGTACACTGACACAGGATATTTGCTCCTATGCCCAGAAGATGGTCTTTCTACGAAATCTACGAAAGTCGAAAAGTGCATTTCATAGAAAGCAAAGTATTCGGAGACGTATACAAGTAGGATGATATAAAGAATTGGACTGTTACAAACGAGACAGTAAATCAAGAGACCTGGCTGCTGACTTTTGACAAAGAGGATATTGATGTTGAGAAAGAAGTACCTGCACCAAAGAAGACGGGTGAACCCAAGAAAGACAGTCAAAAACCGGTAGCAGAAGAGGTCAAGTATGTCAGAGATAGAGCTGTTACAAGAAAGCTAGCCAAAGAACAACAAGAAGCTCAAGCAGAAGCTGAAGAGAACAATTTGGACGAAGCTGAAGGTTTGAGTGCAGAAAGTAAATTTGCACTCTTAACAGCAAACGGAGATCCAAAGTCGTTCAGAGAAGCCATGTCAGCTCCAGATGCTGATAGATGGCAAGAAGCAGTAAGCAAAGAACGAGAAGCCTTGGAAAAGAATCAGATTTTTTAAGTAGTCAGCGGATCAGCAAACGATGGTAAAAGTATCAAAGTCCTTGATTTCAGGTGGGTGTTTAGAAGGAAAGATAATGGAACTGAATATCCGGACTACAAGGCCAGGATCGTGATAAGAGATTTCAAAAATATGAATCTCTACGATTCGTGCGAGACATACGCTCCGGATTCAAGATTGGCATTAGTCAGAGCCGTATTATCTATCACGAATAAGTATGATTTCACGATGTCGCAACTAGATGTAAAGGCAGCATTCTTACACAGCCCCATCAAACGAGATATCTTTATGGAGATATCTAATAGTTTTGAAGAGTATGAAAATCAAAGACAGAACAACAACAACAACAGACAACAACAAGGTTCGGAAGTTATGCAAGTCTTTGTATAGCTTCAAAACAAGTCCAAACAATTGGAATTTGCACTTTACAAAGTTTGCAAAGAGACTGGGATTTACTACATGCAACAGAGATCCTTGTCTGTTTGTTTACACGAAAGGTAAAGTATGCATCATCTTGTTGCTGTACGTAGACGACATACTGTTGTCAGGAAACGATGTACCACGCATAAAAAAATTCAGCAAGAGTTGAGCAGAACATTTGATATGAAGTTCTTAGGTGAGCCTAGAGAATTTCTAGGGATAACGATCACCAACGATAGGAAGAAATGAATCATCAGACTGGATCAACACAAGTTCATAACGAAGAACTCCAATGGTCACGAATCAAGTTTTGAACAGACAACGAAAGCAAAGAGAAAATGAACCCACAGACGAACGTATGGTAAATCAAAGATTGTACAAAGAAGTAGTAGGTTATTTGCTGTATCTGGTATCAGGAACGAAACCAGATTTAGCTTATGCTGTAAATGTCTTGAGTAGACACCAGCTCAATCCAACAGAAAACGATTGGAAGATGGTAACGCGAGTGTTCAAGTATATTGCTCACTCGAATGAATAGCAGATGACGTATAAAAGTTTAACAGACGGTATGGAAGCTTACTCAGACGCAAGCTTTGCTGATTGCAAGAACTCGTTGACAACGAGTGGTTACGCTGTAATGTTACATGGAGATACGATCGCATGGAAAACCCACAAGCAATCCTATGTAGCTCTGTCAACATCCCAGGCCGAATATGTGGCCCTTAGTGAAGCCTGTAGGGAATCGATAGGGATGTAACTATCGATAAAATTAATTCCGAATGTAATTAGCTTCCCAATCATCTTATAGTGCGATAACAAGGCTGCAGTCGCCTGTACAAAGATGGATGGGAGTAATAAGTTGAGGTATATGACGGAGGTATTATGTCAAGCAATGTGTTGAAAATGGTTTGGTTAATATTAAGTGGATTGAATCAAAGGAGCAAAAAGCGGATATATTTATGAAGCCTTTGCCCTCTGAAAGCCATAACAAATTATCTAATCTTTTATTAGGTAATTAATATATATTTCTCTATGTTGCGGAATAGCTTAATCATTCCACAGCAGAGGCGCAATGGAAGGCGAAGGAAGATCGAACGAGAGAGTCAGGAGAGAACAATCCAAGGACACCGGAAGACACCGGGACGGAGTGTTAGAATATACGCTGTCTCCCGATGCCAGCGCCTCCCCTCGACTCTTCTCTCAACAACAGCGCCGAGCTCAGCAGCGTCTCGTGCCGCCGTCTCAATCTTGATCCGACGCTCGCTCAGTCAAGACCACGCTGACGATTAAGCTTACGCTCTCACGTTCTCTTGTTCACGTTCAAGAAATTAATAAAGCCAAGTTCAGTTTATTTCTTATATACAGTGTAAAACCTTTCATTTCACCTATACTTCTCCGGCAATATTATAACAAGTTCAAATCAAGTGTTTTTGCACTGAGAGAAATTTATAGTAAATTTTACTATACTGGATAGGAAATTTTACTGAAAAGTTTGGTAATCCACCCACAGACTGACAGTCTAGTAATTTTTACTGAACTGTATAGTAAATTTTATAAAACTATAAATTTTACTATACTGGGTAGTAATTTTTACCCTGACTAAATTAAATATAAAAATGTATATAGTGGAAAAATTATTTTCAATTATTATATGGCTCTAAATTTTTATGGTTATAGAGGGTTACTCTTCTAACGCACTTCATTCAGAGAACATGATCGATTCACTCGACGTGCTCGACCGATGCTTGCTCTCCGCAAAGCTATTTTAATTTTCGCAGCTTTTCGTGAGGAATATCGCGACTCGCTTAGTGACATCTTTTAATTTCGTCGCCGTCATTTTATTCTTGGCGTTAGCCATTCTTTCGGATGATCTTCGCCTAGAGTGCGGTTTGTCGCTACGCCTCTAATCCTATTTTTGTAGGTATACGTTGCGGTGGGAAATACTTCTTCTTGCGGCTGCTACGATGACGATTCGTGTGATGACATATGTGTGTTTCTTGTTTCGTGCGTAAAAAATGTGTGACCTACCTAATTTGGCGTCGTAGGCGCGTAATGGAATTGGGGATTCCATTACACCTCCCCGCCCGAAAAAGAACGGACGAGTGAAACTCGACGTTCGTAAAATTTTATGTGTGTGTGTGTGTGTTTTATAAGTAATGATGGGTAATTCATTCTTCCGCACATCATTATTTATTTACATAATTTGTTGTGAGGTACTTTTCTGTAATACATAAATTTCGATAAAGGTTTTTCATTTCTTTTTTTTTGATAAACATAGTTTCTGGTGTGTACGGAAATGATTTTTCATTGCGCATTATTACTGATAAAAGTTTTTACAATGATGGATATTTTCATAGTTTACATATGTGATTAATGATAATATTTTTACAATAATGGATATATTTCGCATTTTACATATAAGATACATATTTCGCATTTTACATATATTACATATAGGAAAATGTTTACAATAATGGATAGAAAAGTTTTTATTTATAGTATGTGAAAAAAATGTTTGTGTAGTGTGATGAGGATAGGCAGGTGTATGATCTATTTTTGTTTTTCAATTTGTATATGAATAATAGTTGCCTGTAACATAAAGAATGTTGATTAGTATATGCATGTGTTTGGTGGAGTTAGTGTTATGTTTAAGAATATTTTTCTCCTTTAATTTTACAATTTATATTTTCAATTGATTTTATGTAATAAAATTCCATCCCACCAGAAAAAGAATGTTGAAATTGAAATTTTAATATTCTTTCTGGCTTGCGTAAGAGGTCCCATCATGCACTTTCGTCGGTTTCGAGTTTTTATTACTTGCTTTCCCAAACTCCTCTTTCTTAAGGACATGTGTTTCTCCCCACTTTCTTTCCTAATTTGAGGTACTCAATTACCCTGATTTTTTTAGCTCGTCCGCGTGATGCAGGCTGATCCGGCGTTAGTCTGTCGGGGATTTTAGTGGTGTGCAGTTAGTTCGTTTGTGTTTCTCACGGCTTCTTTTGATTCTCAACGAAATGTGTGAGGTAAATAAAAGTTTTTGTATTGTTTATTATTTTTATATTATGCTTTATCGCGTGTTAGTTTATTATTTGTTTATTGTTATTGATTTTTCTTTAGGTGGTTGATGTTATTAAACCGATCAAAAGAATTGATTTACAGTGGGAGCCTTGTCATAAACTGGGTTGGGGCTGGTGTGGTGTTTGTTTAGATACACGTATTCATGCTTTTTTATTTAATATTTTTTAAATGAGTACAAACGACGTGTGTGCGCATATAAGTATATATTTAAAATAACTGATTTATTTTTTTTTTTAGACCTCTTCAGGCTCTATGTATAGGCCAGGAGAATTACGGGAAAATCTTTCAGATATGGGAAATTCTTGACGTAACTTAGATAACCATTGAAATCGCTGGGGAATCGTATA
>QLSS01000421.1:70275-96006 GCA_024372645.1 Trichomalopsis sarcophagae
ATTTCAATGGTTATCTAAGTTACGTCAAGACTTTCCCATCCCAACCTATAACCCTCCTTGCCTAGTATGAAACTCGAAGTCTATTTGTGTTTACTGCTTTAATCTTTTTATTTTTCATTCTGATATTAACATTTCGCTGGTTGTTAAAAACGTCGACAACAGTTATTGTCTGTTGTATTCATTTTTTTATTAATTTTCTAAATTGTAAAATTTTACACCTAAAAAAGAAATAAATCCAACTGAAGAATCTAGCAAACTAAATCAAACTAAAGACTACAAAAGATTACTGTTATCTGTATCTCATTTGCGACTTTTTTTGCAATCATCTGCAGTTTACAACGTGTTTTTTCAGTTATTTTCAGTTCATTTAATATAAAAGTAAATATCGTATTATGTATAACATTTTATTACAGAATATCAATGTTATGATTGTTATAATCTCACAATTTATATTATATTATAAATGTGAATAAATAAACCGCTGCCAATTTATTGGCACGTGGCTTTTTCTAACTAAATGTATAGGTCCAATAAATGAAATATTATTTTAATATACAGTATATCTAATGTATGAGGCGGTTTTCGATACATAATTTAATATATAAGTTTTGAATAGTTCATTGTCCAAAAGTTTGCAGACCCCTCTGTTTTCTTATTATAGAATACGAACACTCGTCAATTTTTTTTTACAGAAATTCACGCATGTTTACATGTGTTCCTAACCAACCTTACCATCAATCCAATTTTCAAGAAAACGATTTTTACATTTTAGCTCTTTAGTTGAAAATCACTTGATGGAATCGTTTAAAATTTCAACAGCAGATAGCTTTTTTTATAGTGAATCGCCAAATAAAATTTTGAAGCATTTGACTACATTGTTTTAGAGATATAAGAAATCCATATAAGGGAGCCAGAATATTAAAAATAACGTGAAAAAGTCATTATTTTAACCCAATTGTTACCGTTTTAATGTTCATAAATATTGTAATCACTTAATTGTTTATTATGTCTATTAGTTTATTTAGAAAGGTCAAGTGTTCGAACGAATGGTGATAGTTGATACCATTTCGTAGGCTGCGTGCACGGCGTTCGTAAAGGATCGTCCGGAGCCGCTTTTCTCCTTCGGTAAGGCGACACGATTATTGTGCAAAATTCTTTAAAAATTAAAGGAGAGCACGGGGGGAAAAAGCGTAGAGGCTTTTCACAGACGTGAGCCATTGGAACACTTGGAATTTCGAGGTCAGATAAAGATTGAAAATCGGGTTGCTTAGCAATACAAGAAAATATGTTTGAATAAAACAATTGAGTGAGCGCGTGAAATGTAACGAGCAGATTTTGGCGAGCTCTCAAAGAGTGCATATGTATCGTCGGATAATTTTGTGCAACCAAAACACTTAAAATCTTTTTGATTTGTGTTTTCTTCTGTGCATGTTTGTAAACACCAGCTACATTTTTGGCGCTCGGGCAGGGACCTGAGGTTACAATCTTTTTTACGTGCAGAAGGAAAAATAGGCAAGAGGATGACAACCAGCAAGAAAACTGCACCATCCAAAAAAGAAAAGGGCTCCAGAGATTTTATCTCGATATGAAGCTGAGGACGATCTGGGTGCGTTAGAGGTTCTTCCACCTTCTAATGGGGACTCTTGCGAAGAGCAGGGAAATTTAGACAGTGAATACAAATATACGACATCAGAAGCTGCAGCGGTGGTACAGCAGCAAACATCGGGTAGACGCATGGCAGTCGCTTTTCGAGGAGCTCCAGGTGAGAAAATAATCAATACTCATCATCAATCGATTGCCAACGAGCAAGCTTCATCATTATTTGCCGAAGTTTCGCCATCAATCTATTACAAGTTAATGCTGAAGTTCATTTACAACTATCCTCGCCTGTACGCCGCAGTACGCGAGCCGAAACTCTGTCCACAGTCGAGGTTACGTCACGTACCCAAACTTGCTTACCATTTCCCGAGTCTAAGAAGCGACGTCGTAATCCTTAGCTACGATGTCCGTCGGAAGAAACGGACAACCTACCTTCAGAATGCCCAACAACTGATGCGCGAGGGCGCGCTTGAGTCCAGCAGCCAACTTCAACAACAGCGGCAGGCAAACGGCCTCTGGCTTCGTCATCACGAAAATCCCAACCTCTCTCTACAACAGCGGTAGCGTAGAAGCGTTCGCCACCTGCAACCTCATCGTCAAGGAAGCCCCGGTCAACTTCAGCGACAGCTGCGGTGCAGAAGCGCGCACCGTCTTCGACTTCATCATCGGGAAAAAACCGGTCAACTTCAGCAGCGGCGCAGAAAAGTGTTTTACCTCCTGTGACGGCGTTGCAAAAGTTCTAACCAGCATCAACAGCAGTGACAGCACAGAAGCATATTCCGCTTCCCAAACATACGGTAGCAGTAGCTCAAGGACATACGTCAATTTAGTCAGCGACAGCGACGCGGGCGCTTAGTGGCGCACCGCAACCTCCTGCATCAGCCTCGGGACGATGCCACCCGTCATTTTTCTTCTTTCCCGACCGACGACTACGGCGATAGTCTCCAAGCAGAGCAGCTCGATTATGACGATCAAGCTGAGCAGCTCGACGATGACGATCAAGCTGAGCAGCTCGACGGTCAAGAGAATTCAGAAGAATCTGCGTTAAATTTAAGTCTGAATGAGAATGCTGGTATTGAAAGTGAGAGTGAAAGCGAGAATGATCAGTATGGTGAGATTTGCGATGATTTCGGTGCTCGTTTTCACAGCACTGAGTGAAATTCAAGGTTAGGCCGTAATCATGTAGCGATTCAAGAACAATAAAGCAGCAGACTAGTCAAGAGTCAAGTTTTTATAGTTCTAATGAAAATTCATAACTAGCACACAGAATGTCATCAAAGTCTTTACTAATATTTACAGGAGATCTAATCGAGTGGTCGCGGTTCAAACAAGTTTTCGAAGTTTCCTCCGAACTCGGAGCATATAGTGACAAAGAAAACGCTGCTCGATTGTACGATGCGTTGCGTGATGATGCTAGAAAGGCAGTAAAAATGCTTAACATGTCTGGTAGCAGCGCGGAAGAAATAATGAAAGTGCTTGAGATACGATATGGTAACAAAAAAATATTACTGATTAAAGTAATTAGAGAAATCAAAAATTTACCAAAAATGGGCTCAAGCAAGAGCGATTTAATTAATTTCGCTTTAGATCTGCGAGGCGCTTTAGGGTCGATTAAATTATTAGATAGCGGTTATTTGTGCAGTACTGAGCTTGAAGACAAAATTATAAAAAATCTACCTGACTCGGTGATCAGTAATTACATCCGCTTTGCTGCTCATGATGACGATCAAAAATCGAAGTTAGAAAAAATTACTGAGTTTTTAGATAAAGAAGCTGAAATGATGATTAGAGCAGGTCTAGTAACTGATCAATCGCACGAGTCCAATCGCAAAAAATCTGATCACTCGTCAAAGGATTCTCAAGATTCACATAATAGTTATCGAGAAAGAACGGTGAGTACCACTACTCAAAATATATCTGAGCTTCCTACGAGACAAAATAATCAGCGATGTGCTCATTACGGCCGTAAAAATCACAGTATTGAGTATTGTCATGACTTTCAAAAAGTTCCGAACTATCAGCGGTGGAAAGTAGCTAGATCAAACCGTCTCTGTTTTAATTGTTTAAGAGAAGGACATTTTCGATGTTAAAATGCACTCAGCCATCGTGCAAACGTGGCTGACGTCATCACGAGCTTTTACATTACTCAAATGAAACGGAAAAGTTAAAACCGACTGATCAAGAATCTCCTTCTCAAATCTCTGATAAACCTGCTGATATTTCGACTTTCACGCACTCAATAAATAGTACCAGCTGACTAGCATCGCAGACGTTTTTAAAACTAATTCCGGTTAGAATAAATGGAACGTCAAGCTTTAAAATTATGTATGCTCTTTTAGATGAAGGTTCGACTGCGACGCTGATCAACTCACGAATAGTAAAAGAAATTGGAGTGCGAAGTACAAAAATAGATATAGCTGTAAAAGGTGTTGGAAGCGAGATTGCGAGCATGTTTTCAAGCGAAAAAGTCGACATCGAGGTTTCTAGTCCGTTCTCAAACAATGTGTACCTTCTGGATTAATCGAACTTTGCGCAAAGCGTACGGGAATTCGTAAGCGCTTACCATCAAGCTTCCGATTTATTGATCGGCCAAGATCACAGTAGTTTAATAATTACTCGTGAATTTCGTGTTATTCAAAAAGCTCTTAACGTATCAAGATGCCTTTTGGGTTGGTGCATACACGGCAATTTTTTAAATAACGAAGTCTCTTTTCAGATTAACATGTTGAGAGAAGGAAAAGCAATTTGTGAGGAAAGCCTTTCTTTACAAAATAATTATAAGAAACTCGACAGTTTAGTAAGATCGTATTTTGATCTCGATTCTTTAGGAATAATTAATAAAACGCGAATAAGCACGGAAGATAAACGAGCGATTGAGATCCTCGAAAAAACTAGTATATACAAAGATAATCGCTGGGCAGTAGGTTTGCTTTGGAAAACGGACGACTATACGACTATTAACGGACGTTCGACGTCTTAAGTTATTAGAACAGAAACTCGACCGTGACGAACAATATGCGAAATTGTATTACTGTGAAATGGAAAGACTTATCAAAAATGGTTTTGCTAAAAAATGCGCGAATAGACCGTCAGGGAGTCGAATTTGCTACATGTCTCACTTCGGCGTATAAAATATTAATAAACCGGAAAAAGAAAGGTTGGTTTTTGATGCCGTGGCCGAGACTTCATCTGTGAGCTTCAATAAACTTTTACTTTCCGGTTCTGATCTTTTAAAATCACTTTTAGGTGTGTTGATACGATTTCATCAGTTTCACTACGCGATTAAGCAGATTTGCGCGACATGTTCTTAAAAATTAATATACAAGAAGCCGACCGCGATGCTCAAAGATTTTTACGGTGAGAATGCGATAGGACTGTTGAACCTGTCGACTACGTAATGTCTTCCGTCTTGTTTGGCGCAAAATCGTCTCCGTGCACTGCGCTATTCATAAAAAATAAAAACGCTTCTCTGTTTTCATCAAAATATCCTGTAGCTGCAAAAAGCATTATTGAGAATAGTTATATTGACGATTTTTTAGAAAGCTACGAAACAAAAGAGGAAGCGTCTTCGGGGGTTCAGCAAGTAGTAGAAATTAATAAACATGCGAATTGGGAGATGCACGGTTGGGCAAGGAATGATGCGTCTGTTCTGAGCAATTCAAGCATAAACAGCAATGATAAACAGCCCATAAATTTTGAAACAAAAGACAAAATTGAAAACATTTTAGGATTAAGATGGGTAAACTCAACGGACGAATTAATATTTAACATAAATACCGAAAAAATCAGTCAAGACCTACGTACAGGAGCCAAAAAACCAACCAAACGAGTATTGTTAAAAATTATCATGTCGATCTTTGATCCTCTTGGTTTTTTGACACCTTTTACCACTGAATCCAAATTAATAATGCAGGGTGTTTGGAATTCAAAAATGGGTTGGGACGAGTGCATACAAGACACAGAATTTAATCAATGGAAACGGTGGTTACAGAATTTAGATCAAATAAAATTATTGCACATAATGCGCTGTTATCAATCTAAGAATTGTTAAGTAAAATCGGCCGAGTTACATATATTTTGTGATGCCAGCTCTAAAGCGCATGCTGCTGTTGCATATTGGTGTATTTGTATAAAGGTATCATGTTTCGTTAATCATGGCTAAAAGTCGAGTCGCGCCGATGAAAGAAACTACTATCACTATTCCCCATCTAGAATTACAAGCGGCAGTGCTTATAATCAGAGTCGCCAATATTATTGCGAAAGAACATGACTTTCAAATGTCGGGTTTTTTTTGTCTGATATAAAGACCGTGTTACATTGGATCAATAAAGAACCCCGCAAATTTAAGATTTTTGTAGCGAATCGATTAGCCGAAATTAGCGAAAATTCTTCGATTTCCGAATGGTGGTGGATTCCGTCGTCCGAGAATCCCGCTGGTGATAGAATGGGACTAGAATCGCGCCAGACGCTTTAGCTAAAGACGGTAGGTGATTTCTCGGGCCTGAATTCTTAAAAAATCGGAGGAAGGCTATAATGTCCCACGTTTATACACCTTAGCATTTATATATATACATCGTCTGTACGATTGCATTCGTGTACTCATACAGACGACGTATACCAAACCCGATTGCGACATTGCGAAACCGATCGCCGAACATCGGAGCGAGTGTTTTCACCTATGAGTCAGCGTTTCTTATACGCGCGTATTACTGACTTACTTTTGTATATCGTCGTTGCACGTCAGATGTTGATTGATCGATCGTTGCCGCGTTTCATGTAATTTCGTAATTTCACAACTCCTTGAATCGTCACCGAGGCTTTAAAAAGACAGGAAACGATCCACGGAGCACCTTTTGTATAAGTAGCCTGTCGTCATGCAGCTATACCTGGTTAGCGAGTACAAGTCCTATACCTCTGTACCCATCGCCTATTGAGTGCCTAGAAAACAATCAAACTCTGTATACAAGTTATAGTAGAACACCTTGTTTTCTGGTTTGAGAGTCTGCATCGTGCAACAGGCGAAGGGCCCGTCGATAGCAGACCGGCGTTAGTGGGAAACCTTAGTGCAAATTAGATTAACAATACATAAATTAGCCACGAGTAATCGTGTAGAGTAAGATCAATTAGCATCTGTCGTGCCACGAAGGACTATCCAGTTCCAGGTTGCAAATTAGAACGAATATACTGTAAGTTAAGTTTAATTGTACCAACGTCAAAGTAACTATAAGATATTAACGTCAAAGTATCTATAGGATACCAACGCACTGAGCAATAACATCTTGTAAGAAACTGTATTGTCCGCTGAGTTCTGGGTTGTCCCCAGTAAAACAGAAATAACAATTTAATCAGTTTCTACAATTATTATTTTATTAATTAAGAGTAATCCATAAAACAACTTAAATCCTAAAGAAGTAAATTGAAGGATAATCAAGTGCCTACAACATCAATAGTCACGATTACGACATTAACTGCGGAGCATAGTAAGCAATTGCGCAATTGCTAAATGGTTTCGCAGTAATCCATCTACTCCAAAAATGGCAGCTCTCCTTCTAGCTCGACTAGGTTACCGACTGCGTACCTTTTCTCACTGCGATATGGATGATTTCGGGCCTTTGAATGTTAAAGTTGGATATAGAAGACACGAAAAACGCTAGGGTGTATTGTTTACGTGCATGTCAACTAGAGCCGTACACATTCAACTCGCACAGACGCTCAGTACAAGTTCAGTGATTATAGCTTTAAAACGTTTTACAGGCAGAAGGGGAACTCCATTCGTTATATACTGTGATAACGGTCCAAATTTTATTGGAGCAAATAATGAAATAAAGAAAACCCTTAAGGATCCCTATCGTAAAAAGCTCAATGAATTTGCGGCTAAAAAACAAGTAGTTTGGAAATTCAATCCACCAACGGCATCGCATATGGAAGACGCTTGAGAACGATTAATTCGTTCGGTCAAAAATGCTTTAAACGTAGTTTTTAAGGATCAAGCGTATTGCGCTGAGCTTTTACAGACAATATTGAGTGAAATAGAGCATTGTATTAATTCAATGCCTTTGACACATGTCTCAATAGAACCACGGGATAAAGAAGCATTAACTCCTAATCATTTCTTGCTCGGCTCGTCAACAGGTGAAATCAGATTAGGTAGATGCGATAAGTAGATAGAATGTTCACGAAAACAATGGGAAACTGCACAGTATATGGCGGATACATTATGGGACAGATGGCTGCAAGAGTACATTCCAACACTGATTTTGAAAAAAAAAATGGCAAGAGAATAAATCGCCCTTGATTGTTGGAGATTTGGTTTTAGTTCTGGATAATAATTTACCTCGGAATCATTTATTTTTTCCTAATGTTGACAGATGTACACTTGTTCAGTGCTTCTAGTTTTTTTAATTCACCAGACAACTTTCTATTAGCAGTCTCTTGATCTATAATTGTACTCCAACTTATATTAACTGAAAAACCTTTCATCACAGATTGAAAATAATTAGTCATGTAAACTTTCTTCATAGCTAACATTAGTCTTGGACATTCGAACTTGTTAGCAAGATATCATAGCTTAAACCAGTGTAAGAGTTATAACTGTTTGTTAATGCAATTGTTAGTTTCCCTTGACGTAACGCAGTCCATTAACAGAACTAGCATATTCATTCATAATGAGCAAGGAATGCTCGCTTCGCTCGCAATTTATAAATTAATTGAAATGATATTTAATTATTTGACGTGTCATTAAATACACTATTAAATATTAGATGTACACTCGATGGTAGTTAATTCTAGTGGAACGTTTTAAAAATGCTCCAATCAGATTGCCAGATCGATAAGTTCTAACCAATCACAAGCATGATTTTAAAAACGTTCCAAGAGAATTAACCATTTAATACAGAAATTTTTTTTATTCACTTTTACAATATAATGTAAATTGTAGGATCATAACAACCATAACATTTATATTCTGTACTAAAATGTAATACATAATATAACATTTACTTTTATATTAAATTGTTGAGGATAAGCGAGCAGAATTCCAACGACTGCGGAGAGAACACGATGGGACTATGCTTCCCCCTCTCCCCGTCTGCGGCTGCGGCGTCGACGCTCACTTCTCTGTATGCTCCCATACGAGACAGACGCGTTCGCGAGTCTTTTGTGCTTTAGTAATTCTAAAGGAAAAGGTACAGGAATGGGCAGAACAAGACCGACTGTACAAGGCAGAGCAGATTTTATCAGCAGGAAAATCTGCACAAGATAACCGTTAGTCATCGAATCACAAAGCTACAAATCAAGTAGTTACAAAACCTCATGTGAGTAGAGAATTTTTAGCAAAACTAGTTCAGGATGAAGTTGACAAAATTGATTCGAATAAAAGTACCAATATAAAAGATAAAATACAGATCGAAGTAAGAAATAAAGATAGTACTTTCCGTAGAGAATACAAATTAACACAAAGTTTGAATGTTAATACATTCAAACTCTCACTGATTTATTGTACGTAATTGATTCGACGGTTAAACCATCGCGCGTGCCTGATCAAACTAAGTTGGAAAAAGTTAAAGTTCGAATTAGAGACATTATTATCAATAGAATCGATATCTCTTATTACGAACTTATCGGATATCCGGGATCCTATTGAAATGCTTAATGAAATTAAACGCATTAAAGCAAATGAAATGAACGTGACTACAAGAAGCATTCGAAAAGAATTGCACTCTATCCGATATAATCCAAATAAAGAGAAAGCATCAGCTTTCTGGGATAGATTTGATAAATTATTTCGATCGTATAATAAATTACCCGACACACCTTTATTATCAGACGACGAAATATGCGATGCATTCTATGAAGCGATTGTCGTACATTTACCTTAAGTTAAAGAGTCTGAATTCTTGAATAAGAATACGACTGGTAAACTTTTAACTTTAAACCAACTTAAAGATTATATTATACGACAGGAAACAGCTCGAATTGGATCAGGCGAATCAGCTGGAAAACCTACAGAAGATGGAGCAAAAGCATATTACGTGTCTGATTCTAGGGCGCTTTGTTACAAATGCGGTAAAAAGGGCCACTATTAGGACGAATGCACAAGATCAGGGAAAATGTGCTTCAGATGCAAGAGGTATGAAGAGCACGTCCGTGCAAACTGCCCATACACGGAGAGTCAGCTGGAAAAGGTTTTGAAGGAGAATGAAAACCAAAGAAGGTATGAATCCTCAAATTATAATCGGGGTGGTAAACGAGGTGGCTTCAGTCGTGGTGTAAAACGACGCAATTATGAGCCACAGAAGAGTAGCAACCCTAAGAAAACCAAGTTCGATAGAGGCCATGCCCGAGGCAGATCACGGGGGAGAGGTAGACAAAATAGAAAAAACAACTCTAATCCTACCAAAACCACCGAATCTGGTGAGTGCAAAGGTCTATATGTAGACAATACACCTCTTAACGCGGAAAAAACGATAAAAACCAACTGATTAGATTTCTGGCGGACTCTGGTGCTACGGAGCACATGACTAATTCTAAATTAATTTTTAAAATGTTTGATAATACTAAAAAGATTGATATTAAATGTGCAAATGACAATGATTCAGCGATTTTAAAATCGGTGGGAGTAGGTAACATATCTGGTTACACCAATAATGATGACTTTCTAACCTTGAAAAATGTAATTTATGCTAAGTCATTGTCGGAAAATTTTCTATCACTGAGGAAATTTGTTGATAGGGGCTTAGGTATCTATTTGGATAACAAGAAAATTGATATATTTAATCCGATATCAATTAAATCGATTAAAACGATATTTATCTTTCGGATATATGAGCAACCTTATTGGGTAATTGAGTTAGAAACAAATAACTCGGAGAAAAATGAAAATAAAGTAAATAGGATTGTTGCATATACAACCACAAGGCGTCGTGAATATCCAACTGTAAGTGTTGCGTCCAATAAGGAGATTGAGTCCGCAACCAAAAAGATAACTCGTGAACATGACAAGCTCGAAAGTACAGAGATTGATGAAAATAATAAGCTTGATGAACCGATGCAAATTGACATTGAATTAGACATAGAAGTAAACGAAGATAGCAACGAGCTATGCTCTGGCTATTCAAACTTTGAAAATACGCTAAAAGATAGAAAAATTAATAATTTAACTGAATCAATTGATTTAGAGAGAATAAATTGTGAATCTAACATCAGTAAAATCAATAACTTGTTTTACACTAATAAACCTATGCTATGGCATGTCTGATTGGGACACGCTTCGTTGAAAAAGTTGAAAGAATTCCAAAGAAAGTTTCCAAATTTGAAAAACTTGAAGGAAATTAAGTTCGATGATTCTGTACTTGATTGTGAAGTTTGTATTGTGTCAAAATTCAACAAGCTACCTTTCAGTTCGACTAGAAAGAGAGCGAGTGCACCTCTGCAAATTGTTCACGCAGATACAATGGGACCGATTAATCCATCTACACATCCCAAGTAATACAGATTTATATCTGTATTTATCGATGATTATTCACGACTTGCGATGGCGTATCCTATGAAACAGAAAAGAGAAACAGGTTATTGTCTTGAATCCTTCATTAAAAGCTCGAGAAATTCACTAGGATCCAATGCTAATTTCTGTTACCTTAGATGTGATCAGGGTACAGAATTTACAGGAGGGTATACACAAGAAGTTCTAGATAAGTTCGAAGCAGAGCTACAGTTAGCTAGCCCAGATACACCTGAGCATAATGAAGTGGCTGAACGTTTCAATCAGACCATCCAGAAACTCACGAGAGCTTTAATGTATGATACACGCCTACCTGAGAATATGTGGGATCTTGCCCTGAATGCAACCGTTTATTTTTATAATAGGACGCCTCATAGCTCGAATGAAATGATATCGCCCTTACAAAAGTGAAACAAGTTTGCAGATACTTGAAACACACCAGAAGTCTGGGTCTTAAGTTTGAAGGAAAGCTTGATAATTTACAAGGTTTTTCAGATGCCAATTTTGCTGACTGTAAAGGCTCGATTACAACAAGCGTTGTTGTGATCAAACTCTATGGTGATACAGTATCGTGGAAAACCCATAGACAGATATTCGTAGCCTTATCGTCCTGTCAAGCTGAATATGTAGTAATGAGGGAGGCAAGTCAGGAGATGGTATCTCTACAAAACTCGTTAAGCTTCATTCTGAAAAACTCCTTTTTGCCAATGACTCTTTGGTGCGATAATAAAGCTGCTGAGGCTAGTACTCAAGTAAGCAGTACAAATAAACTCAGACATATGACCGTAGGTAGAGAACACTTTGTTCGAGAGTGCGTAGCCAGAAATCTAATCAAAGTCAGTTGGATTGCATCAAAAGATCAAATAGCAGATATATTCACAAAGGCGTTGCCTTTTGAATTGCATGCTAAACTAACTAAATTGCTTTTAAACTATTATTTAAAATATTAATATTTGTTTGCTTCTTTCAGACGCTAAACCGTAAAGCTGGACGACGTCATTGAATCTGCTCGGGAGGGAGTGTTGAGGATAAGCGAGCAGAATTCCAAAGACTGCGGAGAGAACACGATGGGACTATGCTTCCCCCTCTCCCCGTCCAACTATGGCCAGCGTCGACGTAGCGGCTGCGGCGGCGACGCTCACTTCTCTGTATGCTCCCATAGGAGACAGACGCGTTCGCGAGTCTTTTGTGCTTTAGTAATTCTATTGTTTCGTCAGCTTGATTCTTTTGTAATTATTTGTTAAGTAAGCTCGAGGTAAGATTAAATAAAAGAAATTGGTTATAGGAAAATAAAGAGTGTTTATTTTCCCAAGTCACGCAGGGTCTAGTTTAAGCTGAACATAAATGATAATGATAACTTAAATCCTTAGCGAAAAGTAAAATTTTACAATTTTGTAAATGAGTAAATGTTGGAAGCTCCGATCCTCCTCGTACAGATGGCGCCACACGCACTACGCAGGCAAAATTCCCGTCGCGCCGCAGCTCAATGCTCGCCGTCTCACTTACTCGCCAGCCTTCATGCACGCTAGTTCGATCAGCTAAACAAATCAATCATTAACCTTTGTACCAGTTTAGAGAGATACCTAAATAAAGAGTTGCGTCTTCGACGCTTGTGTTCAGCATAAGTGATCGTAGAGATTATTTCTTGGGCCCTACGCACCCCTTCCGTCCAATAGTAAAAATGAATACAACAGTCAATAACTATTAATAAGCAAAGGCAACAATTTTTTCATAGGTTAAAACAGTTTTCTTCATTTTATGATTGTTATCTTCTAGATGCAGTGGTTTCTTCCTAATCAAAACAGTTATCTTCGGATGTCTACTGATTTTTCTTCTTAAAATACACCTTTAATTATATAATAGAATAGAAAACTGAAAATAGTAAATTATGCAACAAGGGTCGAAAAAAGCAGATTTTCCGCTGGTGGCTTCACTGCCCGAGTGAGAAAATTTTTCACGAGGGTGCGTTTACCGCCCGAGCGAAGCGTTTTTATATCAATTAATTTACGAATAAGTTACTTTGCTCAAATAAATTAGAAAATTATTTTTTTTAAATATTATGCAGTGTTATCAAGAGTGAAAACTAGAATTTTTAGTTTTGTATATCGAAATATTGATAGAAAGTGTTTGGAGCATCAAATATCCTCAAAACTTAGAAAAGTGTGAAACACTGCACATATATAGATATACTGATAGCATAGAAATAAAACTTTCGATTGCTGCAACTTTTCAAAAAGCACCGCTTGCCCTATCAAATTTTTATTTCCTTGATTCGACTTATAATTTTATATTATGACCTAGTTTTTTAAAAAGATGTATGATTTATTTTCTTCGTAATTAAACAAAATGTACGCTAAATTTAGACTTAGCCTATGCTCTTCTTGTTAAAATACTCAACTTTAAGACCCGATATCTTATAAAATCATACGGCTTGAGGGGTAAAAAATTTGACCACGTTTTATCTGATTTAGAAATAGCAAACGGATTCGGGGTAAAAAATTCACACATAGATATGTCTAAATAAAAAGTTTATGCAAAATTTTGAGTCATTTGGATACTTTTGAGACGAGATATAATTAAAAGTATTTTTTCCATTTTAACATGGAGTCTTATGGAGAATCACATTTCCCTCGTTTTAATTTGCAAATAATTATTGAATTAACAATCAAGTTCTGTTGCAAATTTTTGTATATGAAAACTAGTAATTGATGAAATCAAATTGCTTTTAAGAACCATTCATGGGTACCTCTATGCAAAATAATTAATTGGCCTTATAAAAAATATGTGCACTTAACCTCAAAAGCTAAGTCAAATGTCGTCTGTATTAAATTTTTTTGTCACATAAAGAGTTCGATTGCTTTATCTAATATCATTATTTGTTATAAATTAGCTTTTCATAAGTCAACAGACAAATAAATTATGTCTCTTGTATCAAAAAGAAATAAGAATTTATAAAAATATCTTCTTCTTCACTACCAGATGAACCACCTTAATAGGATATATTTACAAAATTACAGCAATCCGTATGAATATTAACTTTTTGAATGAAGTACCTTAATTAACTGAAAAAAACCTAGCCGTCGTGAGGGATCAAACCGCGAACCGTCCGTACTGAAGATTAAAAGCGATAAAATTGTATTAAAATTGATCAAATTTTAATCGTTTTTAATACTTCTAATCTTTGTTCTAATCATTTTAGAAGAATCAATTTTAATACATTTTAATCGTATAATAATTATTGCTTATTTTTAGCATTAATTTTAATCGTTTTCGATCCGCATTATCACTAACTATTCCATTTAATCTATTTTAATCTCTTTTAATGTCCTTGAAATCGCTGAAAATAATGCGGCGATGTCAGGTTTAATCCAAAGTAATCGTATCGTTTATAAAGACTATATTATAACCAAATGAAAGTGTTTCTAAAAGCATATAATTAAAATCATTTTAATCGTTTTTAATATAAAGTATTCAAATCGAAAATAATACATAATTCTATCATCGAAAATAATACATAAACTTCAATTTCATCTCAACAAAATTTAGAGCTCTGGCTGTGAGCTCTAAATTTGTATTTTATAACAGTTAAAAAAAATGTTATTCAAATGAAATTATTGGTCATCTGCAAACCCTACAACCGTTGCCCCTTCTGCAACCTTAGCGCGTATGAATCCTTCATTACGTTTCGTCATTTTTTTCGTGGAAAGCAGCGTTTCCACATACCCATATTGCATCTTTACCAGTATTGCCCATATCCCACGATGATTTGTCCAGGTCTCTGTTGTTCACAGACGATGGCTTTGTCGATTTGTGTCTCACGGACATACTGGCTAAGTATGTTTTTAGTATGGCTGGATAAGCATTCTCCTATACGCCACCCAATAGACGCGCCACATAGAGGAATCGGCATTCCCACGCAGATGTATGTGTGTAAGTGTGTGTGTCCATATATATATATATATATATATATATATATATATATATGGGACGTTCTTTATCAACCTGAACACCTCTATACCCAAAATTCCTTTTGACTTAAAAATATTTAAAAATGTGGAAAATTTAGGATTTTTTATGTACTTTCCATTAGAGCATGGCCTTTTTTGAAATTTCGTTTACAGACAGAGCAGCACATCCCCTAACCTTAAAAAAATACCACTTTACGAAATGATTAGGCTGTCAGAAATCACAGGGGCTCAGAAAAATTCCAGGCAACGATTATTTTTATGTATTTTTTGCTGCTGAACACGAATTCGGCGGTATATTTTACCGATACCTCAAGCGTTCGCCACCTAACCTCAAAAAACACCCCCAAAATTGCAGTTTCGCGCATTTGAGAGCTTTGTCCTGTGATGGACGCGAGGAAAATTATTGACAGACAGTATTTTTATGTATTTTTTGCTGCTGAACACGAATCCGGCGGTATTTTTTACCGATACCTCAAGCGTTCGTCCCCAAACCTCAAAAAACACCCCCAAAATTGCAGTTTCTCGCAGTTGAGAGCTTTGTCCTGTGATGGACGTGAGGAAAATTATTGACAGAGACTATTTTTATGTATTTTGAGATGTTGAACACGAAGATTTGCAATAGTACAAGTGGACCAAATTTTCTAAAATCAAACCAATTTTTTATAGTTTGGTGTATTTATGACATATATATTAGCAGTATTATGAAATCATATAAAAGAATAGAAATAGGCCTGCCCTTATTGAAAAATAATTTTTTAAAGATTCTCTGCATTTTACAGGGTTGAGACTGTCTTCATGTTTATGAGGCCCGCATTAATTTTTTTTATTTTTCTTCTACTATTTAATTATTTTTTTATTTTTGTTACTTTATAAATATTTTTTGGCTTATTTTTTTTACTTCAATTTTTTGTTTGTTTTTATTTCCATATTATACATTATTTAGCAGTAATCCGATGTTGATAATATTATATAGAATATTATATAAACATAATATAGAAAATTCTTAGTTACTCTCAAAGATTTTAAGTGATTTTCATATATTTTTAATTTTCTTTGAAAATTTCAAAGGTTTTTCAATAATTCTTTTTTTTTCTCCGATAACTTTTTACAAATAATACAATTTTAATAATATTACTGTAATACAAAATAATAAGGAGAGATAATAAAGTAATACGCATTTTATGGAATATGGATTGTTTCTTTCTGAATCAATTACTAATTCTCTTTACCCTCGAATAAAAAAGAATCTAATTTGTAATATGTGTGTGACATACGTATTTTGTAATAACTTGACGTTGTCTTTCTGCATTTAGATATTCTAATGCATCCAAAATATTATCAATAACGGATTACTGCTAAATAATGTAAAAAAATGGTAATAAAAACAAAAAAAAAAACAAAAAAAATTTCTATTCCATTAAATGATTATATATTATTGTTAATGTATATGTCAAAAATACACCAAACTATAAAAAAATAGTTTGATTTTAGAAAATTTGGTCCGCTTGTACTATTGCAAATCTTCGTGTTCAACATCTCAAAATACATAAAAATAGTCTCTGTCAATAATTTTCCTCACGTCCATCACAGGACAAAGCTCTCAACTGCGCGAAACTGCAATTTTGGGGGTGTTTTTTGAGGTTAGGGGCGAACGCTTGAGGTATCAGTAAAAAATACCGCAGGATTCGTGTTCAGCAGCAAAAAATGCATAAAAATAGTCGTTGCCTGGAATTTTTCTGAGCCCCTGTGATTTCTGACAGCCTAATCATTTCGTAAAGTGGTATTTTTTTAAGGTTAGGGGATGTGCTGCTCTGTCTGTAGGCCATGCTCTAATGGAAAGTACATAAAAAATCCTAAATTTTCCACATTTTTAAATATTTTTAGGTCAAAAGGAATTTTGGGTATAGAGGTGTTCAGGTTGATAAAGAACGTCCTATATATATATATATATATATATATATATATATATATATATATATATATATATATATATATATATATACCTTGTATTCACAAAATCTCGTCAAAGGCTGTTCTCTGTTTAGAATCAAATTAATCAAATACAACAAATGTCAAAAGCCTCAAACATGATAAAACACAGATAGATCATGTGTTGAGCAAAAACCAAAGTGGTCCTAAAAATATCATATCAAAAGGAAAAGAAACAGCAGAAATTGACTGCAGACCGATACAAATACAAAAAATAGAGGGAGTCAACAATATATTAAAACCCTTTGTCCCTCCTAATTTATCGAATAACTCTGACAAAAATTTTTTTTTATTATACTCTTGCGTCCACTAAACACTTACATATGTATGTGTATAACATACATATACAACTACCGCATATAAACACAAAGTCTAAAACGATAAATCTTTAATCTTGTTGGCTTTGAACATAATACTACGCCTCATAATTATAAAAATACATATAAATTATAAAAATGTAAATCATTAACTCAATGGTATATGGTTACTGTATCACAGAATCGACTTCTTAAACAAATATTGAACAAGATACTTTTACTAACTTGTAACTTATGCATTGAATACATTAATTAAATTGTAGATTATACATAGCAAATTATAACAATCATAAATAACAATTATTATTGCATTGAAAAATTAATAATAATAATAATAAAAATTAAAATAAGAACAAAATTTTAATCATAATTGTAACCATAAACAAATTTTTATGCAACTTTTGACTATAATGAAATATCAATGACATATTATACTTTGCAATAAAATGCAACAAAATTATTTATATAAAAGATAAACAATAATTTTAATAAATGAAAAATAATACGCTTTACTAGTCAAGAGCCTGGTAGAAAAATTCATCTTCTACAAACATTATAAACATTGAAGAACCTGCAACAATAAAATAAATTCCACAAAGTAAATTCTTAATAGAAAAAGTTTTAAACAATAATTTTTGGTTTAATTTATAATAAATTACTTATCTAATAATTCCATTGAAGTACTTTATTGAAAGCAGGATACGCATACCGGCATCAGAATCACTATGCCAACGCTGGAATCACAAAGCTCGGCGTCGGAATAAAATGCCAGCACCGGTAAACAAACCCCGGCGTTGGTATGCAATGCTATAGAGCTGTTAAAAAAAATGAAAACTTGGCGCTGGTATGCGATGCTAGCGCCGATAAACAATAACCTTAGCGTTGCAATGCCAATGCAAATGATGCGATCCGCGGTTAGAACAGAGCCGACTTTAACTTCAACTTGTTTCAGCTCGAAGTTGACGCTTGTTGAATTCACGGGTGTATTGTAAAGGTCACATTCCCCCGAGTCCATCAAAGAGAATGTTGTTATATTTGGAGTTGTTGTGCCGCAGTCATAGCCAATGATTGCTTCGTTAATTTTAAAACTTGTCATTAATAAAATTATTTTGAAGATCATGGTTCAGAGTTTCCTAAAACAGAAAAGTACGTTAGTTTTCTTTTATATACGTGATTAATTTATTTGCATGAACTGTATTTGGCTTTCCATTTTTATATATTGCTATTCTCAGTGACGTCTAAAATTTCAAAAGGTCCCAGGTTTCGATTTTTTTCTAATTTTCCTGATTTTGCTTCTTTTATGAGCCAGACTTGATCACCTTTGTTAAATTTAACTGGATTTATAAAACAATCATAATATTTTTTTAGATTTTTCTTTTGCTAATATTAGATTTTCACGTACAAAACTTTTTGCGTACGATCTAACTTTTTACGTTTGATCCTGTAATGGTACTGCAATTAAATATTTTGACAATTGATCTTGTATAGTAAGAATATACTTATTTTGGTTTTTAGTTATATTTAGTGGGCCTACTATATGGCTATTTTTTGAAAAAATTTAAACGATGTATCTGTTATTTCCATTGGTTGTCTTATTTTTACTCTTTTTAGTTTATTTCTTTGATAATCTTCACAACTTTTTATTTTACGTTCAATATCTGATTTTAAAATTTCTCAAAAATATTTACTTCTTATACGATTAAATGTTCTGTTCACTCCTGAGTGTCCTCTTACCGCGCTTGAATGATTTAGGTCAAATATCTTGTCTCTGTCTTTTAATTCTACGGATTCTATATAATTTAAACAGATTACTAAACAGTTAATATTATTTATTTTTAAATCTTTAGAAATGATAAAAGTTTTTAATTTTTGACGTATCATAATATTTTTTAGAAATTCAAAGATCTGTAATATATTTTCTTTAACCCTGATTACAGATTGACCTGTATCAATGCATAGTATAAATAATTTTGTTTGAATTTAAATTAATAATTTCGATTTAATTTACATTTAAATGTTTATTAAACTTAATACTTTTGTTATTTATTCACCTATCTAATATTTTATCTAAATCTTTGCCCTGTTTATTTATAAAATGCGCAATATTATCTTTCCTAAATTGTATAGACTTTTTTGTATAAACGATGTTTTTATCTATTTTCGTATTTATTATTTTTTCCTCACATGTTTTTGCTTTTCTGGATTCTTTAATCTTAGTTTTATTTTTTTCTATCTTAGTTTTGCTTCTCTTTTTCTTGTTAAAAATCTTTAATTTAATTCTTTCCTCATTTAATTTTTGAATTTTCATATCGATAGTAGGTATTTCGTTAGTTTCCAGCGTTTTTAATTCTTTTGCTTTTTGAGCTCTCGTAATTACATTTATTTGCATATATGCTACTCGATTTCTCGATAGTGCATCAGCGTTTGTATTCATTTTACCCGGTTTGTAAATGATTTCGTAATCGTAATCTAATAATTTTAATTTCCATTTTTAACTCTGTTATTTTTATCTGCTGATTTAAATGACAATAACGGTTTATGATCAGAAATTATTTTAAACTTATTACCATAAATATAATTTTGGAATGTTTTTACTGCGTACATGATTGCAAGTGCCTCACGTTCATAAGTATGATCATTTTTTTCAGCTGCTTTCAATACTCATCACGCAAATGCAATTGGTCTGTCTTCGCCGATCTCCCCTTGCGATAATACGCAGCCAAGTGGATAATTAGATGCATCTGTAGTTATTATAAATGATTTAGTCATATCAGGAAATTGTAATATTGGCGTTCAACATAAAGCTTCTTTTAATTTCTAGAATTCTTGTTGTTACTCTTTATTTCAAGCAAATTTTGTTTGTTTTTGTAGTAATTGTATAATTGGTTTAGCTATCTCCGAAAAATGTTCTATAAATCGTCTATAATAGCCTGACAAACCTGAAAATTCTCGAATATTTTTAACATTTCGTGGAGTTATAAATTTTGGTATAGCTTCAATTTTCTTTGGATCTGTTTTTACTCCTTGCTCGCTAATGACATGACCTAAAAATTCCACTTCTTTCTGGAAAAATTTACATTTACTCGTTTCCAATTTAAGTCCGGCTTCTCTTAATTTTTTGGCTATTAGATTAAATCTTTTATTATGCTCTTCTACTGTATTTAGTACTATAATTATATCATCTATATAAACATAGCAAAATTCTTTCTCTAACAATTCTCCTGGTACCTTTGTTAGCACTCTTTGAAATACTCTTGTTAAATTAAATAATCCAAATGGTAATACTTTAAATTCAAAACGTCCTAATAGGTGTATACTAAATGCTGTTTTATATATGTCTGCCTCTTTCATTTTTATTTGATGAAAACCTGATACCATATCGATCGTTGTAAAATATTTCTTTTTTCCGTCTTTTGTTAAACCTTTCTTTGGTATAACCCACACTGGAGCGTTAAATGCACTCATTGAAGATTTAATCAATTCATTTATTATTAATTATTTCGTTTCACTGATAGCTATTTGTTTCAAGGTTTATGGTAACGGGAAGTGTTTCACATAAACTGGAGTTTCGTCCGTTAATTGTATCTCATGCTGTTTGACGTTACATGTCCCTAATTTATCTTCACCTATCCGCATATATCCTCATTAGATAATATTAAATCTTCAATAAATTTCCTTTTTTTCTTAGATAAATGATTTAGATTTATCGTGTTTAATAATTTTTTCTCTCTTTTTTACTTAAATTTTCTACTTCTTCAAAATTTCGTGCACTTTGTGACGTTAAATATATAGAACCACAATGGAAGGTTTCTTCCTCCTTTGGCAGTGGTAGTTCTGAAATTCCCATGAACATATATGGCATATCTTCGATATCAAATGTAAGAAAATTTATTTCATTTGTATGACGTAGATATTTTTCATCTCCTTCAAACTCTACATTATCTTTGAGTGTTTTTACGAATGTCGGGAAATTTTGTATGGAATACTCCCCAGTTTTTTCTTTTTCTGTACTTTCAAGAGTTTCATTAATGTTTCCTATGAACTGTTGAATAAGTAACAGTTCAGTAAGCCATTCGCCGCAACGCGAGTAGCTGCTGAAATTGGATCCAATGCCGTGTATAAACGCGACACATGTATTACGCTTGTTCCTACGAACTGCTCGTTTGAGTGCGTATAAGGTTTTTTAAAACCTTCGTTCACAACGTAACTTTTGCAATATTTACAAACTTAAAATTACGGAAAATGTATACATAAAAAGTAGCGCTCGCTTACAACCTCACGAATTGCTGATTTATTATTTAGCTGATTCGCAGGGTAAATTCAAGTCGTATTACAAAAGTGATTATTTTGCAGTTTGCGAACTCAAATCATCAGCGACACTGACGCATTGGAAAATTGAGATTCCGCAGTTTTTGTTTAATTTAGGCCATATCGAAATTGTTCAAATCATAAAGAAATATTACTAATAGTAGTAATCGTACAACATAACATGTCAATTGTCGAACCACGTGTTTGTTGTGCATGGTCCTTAGCGACGTCACGCCGCGATTTTGTTTAACTTTGTATTTCTCTTTAGTAAATTAAGTCGTTCTTTGTTCATCTTAATCTAACTGCGTTCAGTGTACATTGTTAACTTAATAAAAGGGTTTTTATGCCGAAAGGATTTTCTAAAATAGTGTAATGCCAGTTAATCGAACCGCTCATTCCTTTCCTAAAAAAATCTGGAATAAAGTCAACTTATTTTAACTAGGCTTTTATGTGTCTCCCACAAAAAAGCCAAGATCGTTCATCTCAGAAATTAAACACCTGTTTAAATTTTGTTCTCTGGCTTTGTAGTCAAAGACTTGCTTTTGTAGTCAAAGATTACATTTTGGTTCGAATTTTTGTGTTTCTCGATGCGCACACACACATTCCTTTTCTTTTGTCCTACATACAAAGCAGAGCAGTGATTGCACTTCAATTTATGAACGACATTGTTTTCAAAATTTCTTCTTTTTTTCCCTGCCTTTAAGGGGATGGGGCATCTAAAAACACTGTTTTTCTGTTCCATATCACTTTCTGAATAAAGCTAGTGTTAAGTGAATCATTCTACAAAAAAAAAAAAAAAAAAATACTAATCAGATTTTTGGTTTTTGTAAAAGTTGTGAAATATGAGCGGGTGTTTACGCCTGTTTATGCAATTACAGCTCCAACCTCAAACACCAATTTTACTTATTAACTTTTTTTAATTTAAAATTTCATCAATATAATGAGCAAAGCGCCATAGTTTTGAGATAAGGGAATTATTCTACCGAAAGAAAATGTCAATATGGTTTTTAGTTTTCTTTTTTTTTGGCATTTGAAATACTAAATACCCCATGCGGATTTGCAAAGCTATAGCTCCTACCTCCCCTTAATGATGATGTTACACTTTTCGCTATTGATTTTAGCCACTGTTTCGACTTTATTTCTTTTGGAGACATGACTAATCTGCTCGTAAAAACCGTTTACATATGGCATACGGATAATATTGCATTTTCCGTTACTGTTTGTTTATCGTCTTTAGTGTTTGTTTGATTTTATTGTAGACAATCTTTTTCGTACGTATTTGTTAATTACGTTATAAACGTCAGACAGCGAGGTACGCAGCGCAGCACCAGCGGGCATGGCGAGCACGAAGCGCGAGCACGAAGTGCGAGAGTCAGCGGTCGTGCCTTAGACACAAAACGCGAATCGTTTTGCGTGTCTTGTATCAAGGAGCGATGCAAGGTAGCAAGCCACAGCTGTTCCATGCCGCGCGTGATGCGCTAGTTTTCGATACTTTTGTAGTAGATTTTTAATTTTAGATTTTTTTATTTTTTATTTTAAAAAAAGTCGTAAGATGAATCGGAAATGGCACCGATTTTATAGCACGGTTCAATATTAAAGTAAATTAAAAAAAAGATAATTTTCTAGTTAACATACTGCGTACATGTGTATTTTGGAAAACAATGAATAACGATGTTAATAGACATAAAATAATGCCTTTTTAGGCACGACCACGACACGAAAGTGCCTTATAGTTTCGTGTGCGAAAAATGTGTGAGATGTGATATCCCGCGCAATAGTTCAAATGGGGGTTTCAATATCAATATAATTTTGTAGGGAATCTGCTACTATCTAACTGGTCCCCCTCGTCGATAAGAATAGCTGGTGTCTGTAATCAACATTTTCAAGATGAAGAGTTCGTGGACGTTGATAAAACCAGTTTGCGACGCAATCGAAATCCGATTCCTTGGAGGATGCAACAGCAGTAGCATCAGGATATGCAACAAATGCATCAGCAGCAGGACGTGCTCGAAGCAGATCAGCAGCAGGATGCGCATCAACAGCAGCAGCAGAATGTCAACCAGCAGGACCAACAGCAACAACAGTGTATCCACCAGCAGGACCAACTGCAACAACAGCAGCTGTCAATCGACCCATACGATCAACAGCAACAACAGCAGCAGGATATCAACGATATACAACAAATGGTGGTACATCTTCCGAAACAACAGGTAAACTCATTCATTATTTTGCAGGAGCATTCAGCTGAAGGTGAACATGTCGGTATAGGTGTCAATTCCAGCGAGGATGAGATTTCATTTAATCCGTTAATTGCTAAGTTCAGTTATCCTTCAGCTAAACAATCTTTTTGTACATTTGACGAGAAAGATACTGACCTTGACTATTTACATATTGATAATGATGTATACACGTCAAATACAGCATTTACAGAAGCAAAAACTTCACAAAGAAAAATAAAAGTTTCTAGATGTTGTAAGTTGTATGCTCGTTCTAAACAGAAATTAGTTGATTCTTTGACAATGAAAATAAAGCAATTGCAGAAATCTGTAAAAGCTGAAAAAATGAAAAATCGTCGTTTGCGTAAGAAATTAAAAGTTCAATATATTACAAATAAAAATTTGACTGTTGATGATTTTCTAGAGAGTAAAGAATCTAGTAGTACTGCTAAAACAATGATAAAGTTGCAATTGCATAAAGCAAAAACTCCTTACGCAAAAGATGAAAAAGATTTAGCGAAACAGATGTATTATTATTCTGCAGCGTGTTATACTCGTTTGCGAAAGGCGGAATTACATTTACCTTCAGAATCTACGGTTAGAAATTGGGTTTCCGAATACGATGTTGTTCCGGGAGTAAATAAAATTATTTTTGAAAAACTTCGACAAATTTTGCAAAACATGCCAAAAGATGAATGAGTATGTGCGCTAAAGATTGATGAAATGTCTATAAAAGCTTATGAAGAATATTCCAAGAAGTACGACATAATCGAAGGCTTAGTTGATATGGGTAAAAACTTTAGAAGCAGGGCAGTCGCTAGACATGCACTATTGTTTTGTTTGGATAGTATCAATTCTAAGAATCCATGGCATCAAATGCTAGCTTTTGGATTCAATGAACATGGCGCGACAGTTGAAGAACTTCTGGAAATTCTTCCAATTTTTTTAATTGAATTAAAGAAAATTACTGCTGACGTTCGATTAATCGTTTGCGATCAAGGTAGCAGCAATCAAAAGTTGTTTAAACTTTTAAATGTCACCCCAGATAGTCCATACTTTTTTTTGAGGATAAAAAATATTTTGCAACTTTTGATTGGCCTCACCTTATTAAAAGATTACTTTCTCAGTTAAGATCCCATGACAAAATTTTAATCAACGGTAATGTTATAATAAGTTTTAAAGATTTGATTAAGACATGGGAACTTGACAAGAGTCATGGAACATCAAATGTATTAGGACATCTGAGTGAAAATCACTTCAATCCCAATAATTTTGATGCCATGAAAGTAAAATTAGCGTTTCAATTATTGAGCCAGCGAATGGCAAGTACAATTAGGTTAGCGGGTGAAGATCCAAATGGATTGATGTTATCGGCGACTTGGAAAGCTTCAGCTGATTTTGTTGAAAATCTTAATGCTGTAATAGATGCATGTAATTCTTTGTATTTATATTCAACAAATCCGCTGAAACGTCCATTATCAGATAGAAATCCAGAGATTCAGCAGCGTCTTGAGAAATTTGTAGTTTGGTCAAAAGACTGGGTAGTGCCAAGTGGAAAAATCGTTTCAAAACCACCATGCTTTTCTGGAATCCCTGTGACTGTTAACGCTTTGGTTACTCTTTACACAGATTTAAAATCAGATTTTCCAGACTACGAGTTAGCAACGGGTCTTTGCAATCAAAATTCAGTAGAACATGATCATGCCAAATTACGCGGAAGAGGTGGATATAATTCTAATCCAACCTGTAGAATGTATCGTTTAGCAGTACGTCATATTGTGTCAACAGATTTTATTCGTAGCAGTAACAGAGGTAACGTCACACGTGAAGATTCG
>QLSS01000422.1:599-25014 GCA_024372645.1 Trichomalopsis sarcophagae
CTCTCTCTCTCTCTCTCTCTCTCTCTCTCTCTCTCTCTCTCTCTCTCACTAGCTCTCTCTCTCTCACTAGCTCTCTCCCGATCTCTAACTACGTTGTTCCCCTGCGTCTCGCACACCCGCGCGTGTGCTCATGTATTTTATTTCGAGTGCATACAATATATTCCCTTCTTTCTAAACCTAACGTCTGAGTTCGGAGTTATTTATCTCTAAACTACGTTCCCCGCCGCCTCCGCGGGGGTATCGCTTCACGATACTCGTGCAGATTAACTGCAGCTAGCCATATTTGACCTTGGCCGGTCCACTGCGAGCCTCGAGCACATCCCGAGAAACCGACCTTGTCTCGATTATTTCGAGGTGACTCCCGCGACAGCAATTGCATTGCACGCAGCTAACGTCTGCGCGATTACTGCTGAAAGCTTCACCCTGTTATATTGGCGCCCATTCGTTAGTGGCCTTTTATTTATTAGAGGACGGATTGTTTAGCGGAACGCGCAATTGCTTTTCGAGACGAACAAAGAAAATAAAGCGACACGCACGAATTCGGGAAAGTTCGTCAAAATCGAAACAAAAGGTAGAAGCGAGGTGAGAACACTTCGACGCGAGTGTTTATTGACATTGCTGCGAGTGTGCAAGAACGCAATTGTAAACACTCCGAGTCATCGAAGCGTAGGCATAGTTCGCGGCGCAACTAGATCTCGAATATTTAGAGAATATTATTTCGACGCCGAGGAATTTCGGAACGAATCTCACGAGTAGGTAGCATACAGTACAAGTCGAGTAGTTCGCTCGCTAACTGTAACACTGTAGCACCTACCATAAGAAGCGGTACAGCAGTGTAGCTCCCGCACGCCTAAAACTGAAGGCAAGAGGCGACGCCGGCAACCTAGCCTACTGTGTGACGTCACACACACAGTAGCAGCCGACTCGCTCACGGCACGAAGCCGTTCGGCGAACAGCTGAGATACTTGCGAGCGCGCACTGTAGTCGCAATAGTATAGGCTAGATAGAAATACTTCGCGTATGAAAATTGAAATATTGTAAGTGTCTATTTAAGTGTAATGGAATTCACAATTCCATTACGCACATAAACGCGATGTAATGAAACATAGAAAAGTACAGGCGTAAGGAAATCCTAAATTCCACTACATGCACAAAAACAGAATAAAAAAAATTAATAATGGCACACGTACACACTGAAACAGACACATACACTCATGACGCGTCGCCATCGCAGCAACCACACGCTGAGAAAAGAGATTATGCCTTACCAAAATAAAACTAAAGAGCCAGCAGCCAATACGCATCTAAGCCGACTACCGTAAAAATGGCAGAGTAAAATAGACATAGACCAGAATACGAAACAAACAAGCTAATAAAGGAACCTCATAAATATCGCGACACTCCGCAACGATGTCACACATAAAAATGAAAAATATATCGATACAAAGAAACCCAGGCAGACGATTTTAGATTCACGAGAACAGGCGGCAAGAAGAAAACAGCGAGTTACGACCTTTCTAATTTAAAACAATCGAGAAAGTCTCACGCGCGCACTCTCAAAGAGGGCGCAGGCAACGGAAAGCAGCGGGAGAGCTAGTTACAAGCCCGATTCCCCAAAATTAGAAGTAATAAAACTAAGATTTTATGAATTGACCTGTCACATTTCCATTAGAGCAAGTGTCACAAGGAAATCTTATGTTAGCATCTCCAAAAATGGAATGACGAAAAATATGAAAATCTAGTATATAAAGACCGGGAGCAAAAGGGTGCTCGTAGTCAGTTTTCCTGAAGTCGCCTTACAAGCCGAATCGCTGCCAGTCGCCAGACCAACAACAATTATAAATACGAGTTCACAGTGCGCAAGTTAAAGGAACTTAGCCCAAATCGACAGTCCATATAGTGAACGGAGATACACGTGTTGGCGTTCGTCAAAGCGCATCACCCTCTCGTCTCCAAAAGGAAGCCGACGCATCGAGGCGCCCATCTGTCTACACTTGTTTACCATAAAGGAGAGAAGCTGGGAGCCGACGGCCCATCAACAGCCTGACCGTACTGAACCACCGACGCAGGAACCAGGCGCCGAGGATCCACAGCTGTAACCTCCTGCTGGCGTGCATCTTCAGACAAAACACACACAAACACACACACATTGTAAAAGGTACTTTTCTCTCTTTTCTAATACGAGTGAAATACATTATAGTAGTTGCTTTAAAACTTAACCCCGTCTAAGTGATTTCGTTATCCGGCTCCCTTTCCCGGAAGGCAGTGACCGCGTCTGCGGTAGCCAAAAGGGATTTCCTTTATTACAATACAAATCAAATAATATTACGATAGGAACTCGGCACACGTAAGTATATTGGTGAGTTGCGCTCATTCGGACGTAACATAAGTAAGCGAGAAGGTTAACGCAAGAATAATTCTATTTAAAATCTACGATTGCTTTTTTTCGTTAAATTTTCTTTTCTCTCGGGTTGAATACTAGAATAATAGAGTTTTTTTACTATTATAAAGATATTAGGAAACGAAGGAATATTCTCGGAAAACTCCAAAAGAAAAAAAATAGAATTAGGAGCTCTCAGTTCTGCGAATAAACAATTAAATTGTTGCGCGGCTAATACTGGAAGAAATCAAAGAATTTTTTTTTACTATTCCCGTGTCCCCTTTACGGTTCGAATTGGTTTTGTTTTTTTTTCTTCTTTTTGATTCACTAGCTTACCCTGTACAAGTCAAAGTGCAGATTTGGTGGTGATTGTAGACTGAGAGACGACTTATAAAACAAATAAAAACAAATGAATATTGTTTCTTTTTTTATTACAAATAAAGGAGAGGAGTGAGAATATTTCTTCGACGAAAAAATAATTAGATTTCTTTTCCTCTCTCGTTCGTGGTTGAGAAATATATACATATTTCGTTGGATTCGGTTAGCGTTATATAAACTACTACGGCGCATAAATAAACAACAAAGAAGAAAATGGATAATCCCAGCGCTGGCCACTTCGACGTCGCATGCCAAGTAGCAACATAGGCATACGAAATGCCAGAAGAAAGCATAATAGATGTTCTTACGCACTTAGAACTGAGAGTAGAGAGCGATCAATCTCGGAACATAGATATGTTAATTAGGCGATTGTGCGGCGACTACACTGCAACAGATTTCGTAGAGGCTACTGTACCAGAAGAAATAGCAATTTCAAGAAGAGCAGCGAAATTGCAGAAAGCGCTACTGACCAATAGAGCGTTTTCGCGATTGTCCTCCGCAACGAAAAGTCAAATTCTTGAGCGCCAACGCCCATATCACGAGCGCAGTCCCGATATAGAACTTACGAATATGGCAACAGGAGCACCCTTATACCATAGCTCACCCAGACAATGGCTAGTTACCCTCCTGACAACAGGGCTCAAAATAGTGACAGCGTAAGGCCTACAGCAGCAATAAGTGCGATAGCAGCTGCAACAACAATAAATATGCTGAGCGACAATCGCAACGTATTGGCAGCAACCACCAGGAGTGTGAATACCACAGCCACAACAACGATTAGTACAACGATGACAACGACAGCGGCAGTCCAAAGAACAGACCAGGCGACAAATGTCGGTATTCAACCACAACAGGCAGAAATTGCAGCAGATAACTAGAGGCTCAAGAGCAGAATCAGGAACCTAGAATACCTTGTGCAAGAGTTAGTTGAAGCCAGCCAAGTGAGCAACGCCTCACTACTGCAAGCGAATACGCAACCGAGCAAACAGGTGCACTTTCAAGATACATTCAATATCAGACATATTGAGCCGAATGCGCACAGCACCCGTAATTTTGGAATGAATCCAACAGCAAGTAGCTTTCTACCTGCAGCAGAGGCGAGAGTCGATTATATGCAAGCAACAGCTCAACACCAACAACAACACCAGCAGGGAGATCCTAGGAAGGGGGGAGAATTACCCTGGGGTAATGAGAACCCATTTCTCAAAGCAGGACAGAGTTCAGTCTACTCTAGCAACCCATTTATGACTGGGTACTTTTATCCGTTCCCGGGGAGTAACAACAGCTCACGCCGAAATATCGGAAAAGTAGCCAGGGAGTGGAACATCAAGTTCGACGGGCACAAGAACAGCTGCAATAAAGAATTGATCCAACGTGTCAATGAATGCAGAATGTCATCGCATCTTGACGAAGAAGATTCACTGAATGCCCTATTGCATATACTGACAGGGCCAGCGTTAGTCTGGTGTAGACAACTACGTCGCACATGGGTCACCTGGAGTGACTTCTGCCAAGCAGCCAGAAGAAGTTACGGAGTAGACCAAGATATACAAAGCTCGCACTCCAGGAAAAAAGGAAGCGGTCTGAGACTACATCTTTACTGTACTGACGATTCTAAGCCGTCTAGACGTGCAACCGAGAGAAGAAGTCCAGCTCAGCATGATTTACGATAATATGCTGGCTGAAATTAAAATGCTGGTGCCGAAGTCGAAGGTAATTAATTTTGATGCACTAATTACGCACGCTAGAGCAGCAGAGAAGTTGATCCACGATAGAGATCACTATAAAACGCCACCGCCACCAGAAGTGTGTCTGATGCCACAGGTGGCTTACAAAGAAGAAGCAGACACACTGGGGCAGAAGGTCACGCCGAGAGGCGCTCCAGTAGTCGCTGAAATGACAGAAATACCCGCAGTGGCCGCGTATTTCGCTACGGCTTTTAAGGAAGCGCTAGCAAAACTTAGCATTCCTAGCAAGGCGAGTTCGCATGGCTCTCAGCCCCAAGTGGCGATAAAGGCCGGAGGAGCAAGCGGAATGACCGGAAAAATCGGTCGAAAAGCACCTCCTCGATCACCATCGAAGAAGTGCCAGACGAAAGAAAGCCGCGAAGAGAGCCCACGAGTAATCACAACGCGGGCCAAACAAGCCATGGTCCAGCTAAGCCTCCGATCAAGTGTTATGACTGTGGTTGGCCTGGCTATTATAAAAGGTCCTGTCCAAAATGCTCACTCAAGGCGGGAAAAGGGCAAGGGAAACAGTAGACGGGGTCTCTACGTTTCCCGAAGACACTCAAGGAACCTCACACCTATCACTAGGGCAAACAGGAAGCAAAACAGTTATGCCATTGAAAGGAGATTCCTCTTCCGACATAGACTGCAGTCGTTGGTGGACTCAGGTGGGAATTGGCGGATTTCGACTACGCGCCCTTTGCGATTCAGGGGCCGCCCGCACCGCTATTGGCCCTATTGGTATACAAATAGCTTCAGCTTGTGGTCAGTCAATAATCCCGTATAAGGGGCCAGGTGCGAAACTCGCGAATGGACAACTAGTACCAATTTACCGTCATGTAGAGTTACCATTCGCCTGGGGCAACGCCGCTATTTAAAAGTCATGATTATGAGTCAGTTGGACTCAGAATGTATCCTAGGCACTGACTTTATGCGGGCGTTCAATGCGATACTCCTGCCTAGAGAGAATCGATTAAGGATTGAGGGAATCGAGGATTCAGTTCCTTTAGAAATGTCCACTCTAACGGATGGAGTGGCCAATGCTCTTGCGGCCATCGGTTTGGCAGATGTCACCTCTTCACAGCGCACTCGCTTAGAAGAAGTTTTGAATAGATGGCTTTCAGAAGGGGAAACCATACTAGGTTGCACAACTCTAATTCAACATGATATAGATGTAGGGTCCGCAAGGCCTATCAAACAACGATACTACCCAGTATCGAGGAAATTAGAGAAGGAGATGCACGCTCAAGTGCTAAAGATGTTAGAAGCAGTGATAATACGACGATCAAATAGTGACTGGTCGAGCCCAATAGTCATGGTGCGGAAATCTGATGGTACCTATAGATTCTGCATCGACTATCGGAAACTCAATGCTGTCTCTAAAGCAAGTGCGTACCCGCTTCCATACATGCTTTTTTAAATAAGCTACAGCATGCTCGTTATATTTCAACCATCGACCTCAGCTCAGCATACCATCAGATTCCGATGAAGGACGAAGACATGCATCTAACTGCTTTCACAGTACCTGGGTTAGGTCTGTTTGAATTTACTCGGATGCCGTATTGGGTAGTTGGTGGACCAGCAACCTTCCAACAACTAGACGATAAAGTCATAGGGCCGGAGTTGGAACCACATGCTTTCACCTACTTAGATGATATAATAATTACGACTGACAGCTTCGAAGAGTATCTGCATTGGCTTGATGTAGTACTCAAAAGAATTCGAGAGGCTGGTCTAACAATCAACAGAAAGAAGAGCAAATTCTGTTCCAGCTAACCTTTCAAGACGATGGTAATGTCTTTCATTGACGATGAACACAAGAACTGGGATAAATTTATACTGACCTTCGAGTATAACACCGCAACTCATGAGTCTACAGGCGTTAGCCCTGCCTTTCTCAATATGGGATGACATCCAACTCCACCGCACCATACTAAACGAGCAGCAGAGCAGGCAGTTCGAGAAGCAGCCGAACAGCTTGCGCTGAATAAGTGGGAAGAGCGGATGCGCCAACTTTTCGATTTACGGCTCATCACTGCAAAAAGAGCTCATCGTGCGACAGAACGGCAAACAAGGTACTATAACGCGAGACGCAGACAAGTCGAATTCAAGACCAACGACTTGGTAATCGCATTCTGTCATCAGCTGTCCAAGGCATCAACGCCAAGTTAGCTCCGAAGTTTGCAGGACCATTTCAAATCACCGCTCGTCCTGGTCAGGATGTCTACAGAATCGAAAATAGTGCTGGAGAAGTGTTCGAGAAGATCCATGTCGTCGACCTGAAACACTACGTAGATGGAGAAGAACCACCCATCGATGAAGACCTTCAATAGGAAGCTACTAGCGAAAATGCGCAATCGAACGACCATGTTGTAAACGTGGATGCGCCACGTAAGCGCGGTAGACCTAGAAAAACGCGCGTAGTTGTCGCTCGCCGTTCATTTAGGGTCACGCGCGCGAAGAAAGCTAGTAGCCCGCCGACGATGGGCGATCCTCCCGTAGAAATTAATAGAGCGAAACGCGGACGACCGAAGGGCTCAACGAGGAAGCCCCCTCCGCAGACAGATGTTTCGCCACGGCACATGCGAACTCGCGCGAAGAAGACTAAAATCGGCTCGTGTTCCTTTTTCCCCTTATTTTCCTTTCTCCACTTCTTTACTATATTACTGATAAGGTAGGCGGGATATTAATCTTAGGTTTTCCCCCGAGTTTCCCCAGCTAGGATTCGACAAGGATGTCGGCACGCAACGGCGATCTGGAGTCTGGACGGCCCGGATTGACGGTACCAAGCCCTACAGTGGGCACAAGTCTGCAACGAGCGGGGCCGGCGTAGGTGGACACTTAGAAGTATTATAATCTCTCAACAGGCAGAGTCCACCACGTCAGGCCGGGATGCCCTCGCAGCACAAGTGGGTAAGTTACCGCCGTCCATAACCTGCGGCCCCAGACCGGAGCCCTTGCCGAAGACCGACATCCCGCAGGGAGTCGACACTCCCCAGGAGGTCGAAGTACTGCAGGAGTCCGACGACCCGCAGGAGCCCAGCATGACGCAATGCCCCGACACACCGCCTGAGGACGTTGCTCCACCAGCCGAGGAAGAGGCTGCTCCCAAGGCCAACTCCATCGAAGAAGAGTGGGCGAGGGTAGAAGCGCACCTTGAGCAGACGAGGGCCCTCAAGCGAGAATACCTCAAGGCCGAGGGCGAGGCGTTCGGTGATCTTGATCGGTTCCTCGAGGCCTACGGCGAGGAAGGGAGAAAAATGGCGAAGAAATATCCCCAACTCGTCGAGGCCGAACGGGAGCTGAAAGGGATCACCGAGGACGCCCGAAAGCGCCGCGCCGAGGCCAAGCAGGCGAAGAGGGAGTTCACCCAGGCCGAAGCAAAATTGAGGGAGCAACGGGAACGTCGGAATCGAGAAGTAACCGATCTGCTGGAGCAGATGCGATTAGCGGAAATACGGGCCGTGAATTTGGAGGGAGCAAGGATGCCCAGATGCTATGTGTGCGGTCTCACTGGGGTAATGCGAGGCGGAGAGTGCCCACGTCGGGACAAACACATCCTCTCCAAATCAAAATAAGCGATTACGCCCTGTAGGCGATGACAGCGTCACGCCAAACCTACCCTAAATAGATAAGAGATATAAAATCTGTAAAGAGATCTGGAGAGTTTTCTTTTATTGTTGTCCCTTACCCCATTGTAATTTTAGGAGGTAAAACAATACATATTTTCTTTATATTTTCTTATAATTCATACTTAACGCATGAGTTAAAGAACGAAATATTTGTTTGTTAGTTTTCATTACTTCATTTTTTTGTTATTTTGAACTCAATCAATTTAATTTATTTTATTTTTTTTTGTTTTCCCCATTTTCTCATTATTATTCATGGAATTGCATGCTGGTGAGAGATGTTTTGGAGAGCTGATACGCCTTCTGGCTACTCAGCGTCTGGAAGGGGGGAATATGACGAGGAACGTTGTTAACTCGTCATAACCTCCCCAGCATACAATCATTATATTATTTAATGTAAATTAGCTACATGTTACAGGTGAGCAGTGGCAGAGCAGCGAGAGGGAGCACACCATGACGGTGAGTGGGGAGAGAGAGAGAGCTTCGCGAGCGAGACTTAAAACCCGCGCGACAGATTCATTCGAGCTAGCTAACGAGAGACAGCTCCGTTTAAGTCGTACGATTCACCTTAATATTAAGATCACGAATTCGTGTGCGAGAGTGACCGGTGCTTTCTGTGACAGCATCATGGCTACGTTTGAGGCTTCTTTGTGCGTCCTCGCTTCGACTCCGTCTAACCTGCGACTACGCTAACTCGCCTGTGAAGGAGACGTCCTGGGCTCGAGCATACCCGAAAGCGAGCGAGAACCGTCAACCGTAAGTGTCAGCTCTCTGATTTTCTCTCTCCCACTAGCTCTCTCCCGATCTCTAACTACGTTGTTCCCCTGCGTCTCGCACACCCGCGTGTGTGCTCGTGTATTTTATTTCGAGTGTATACATTATATTCACTTATTTCTAAACCTAACGTCTGAGTTCGGAGTTATTTCTGCGGACCCGCTTCCCGTCTCCTCTAAACAACGTTCCCCGCCTCCTCCGCGGGCATATCGCTTCACGATACTCGTGCAGATTAACTGCAGCTAGCCATATTTGACATTGGCCGATCCACTGCGAGCCTCGAGCACATCCCGAGGAAACGAGACCTTGTCTCGATTATTTCGAGGTGACTCCCGCGACAGCACCGAAAGCTTCACCCCGTTATAATATATATGTGTGTGTGTGTGTGTGCAAAATATAAAAAAAATTAATTAATTAATTGCGTCTATTTTTTTAATTGTTTTCACATCTTCCAATCGACCTGGACCAAATCTTGAAAATGTTTTTTGGTATCAATAGTTTTTTGTTTATATTATACACCAAGTTTTGTGAAATAGAAGCAAAAAAAATCTAAACGGACGGACGGATGGACATATGAACATTTGTAAGGTTCTTCCACTGCTAAAAACTAATTAAAATTTTATACACTTGATTTTTTTTCAGTAACTTAAATGATTTGAGTTTAAAGAACATTTCTACCGGAAAATAGATCTAATTTTCTTTTTACGAGTTTTAAAGGGTTTTTACAAAATTGACTGAATATAAAATTTTCATATAGTGTAGATTTCCGTACTTATTATCTAAACGCTCTGAAATTCCAAAACTTTTTATTAGACATTGTACATAAAAGCAACTCATACGCAAAGCATATGGCGTATCCTGTATCAAAATAAATTTTATCTGTGTTTGAAATAGGAAGTCCGAACACCGCTAGAGTTTACGTGAAATCTGCCTGTCTTTGTTGGTAATTAAAGATATGCTATAGATTTTGTTGGAAGCGACGATATCTTTTAAAGTTATAACAGCCCATTAATTGTATATAAAATCGGTTTAAAATAACACCATTAACACAGTAAAATTGTGGCAACTATAAGTTATGTGTTTGTGATTAATAATCTGCATCTTAGAATCATAATTTAATAGAATAGAATAATTATAATTCTTCCTCTAAAAAGTTATAAAATCCTCGAAGAAGTTGTCATATATTTACAGCACACAAAAGTTTTTCTGAGTTTTTATCAATGTAGTCTAATTTAGTTTTAAAAATGTTAAGTGTTTGAAATCAGCTGGTTGGCAACAATCATTTCTCATTGCTCCGAGAATAATTAATCTCACTATAGTTTTAAAATTACAAGTTGCTTTGTGTTAACTAATGTTCAATCATCTTTTCTGAATCTTTTAAAACTAATCCAAATCAACTTATGCAAAAAAATGAGTAGACTAATAATTCTAAAAAGATCAAGCAAATTCCTCTTCATTATAGAAAAATAATTTCAAGTCAAAGGAGATTTTTATCTTAAATCTATAGTGAGATGTTTATGAAAACTATTCATTTAACAATTATACTTCTAAGATGAATCTACGTGTTGATATGCAAACATTAGAACTAATGTTGAATAATTAATTTTTACGAAATATAGAGATGTTTACAAAAGGTGTTGTTTTCTAAAATAAAGAATTTTAAAATTATGTAGATAAAAGAGCATTAATTAAAATATTTTCTTGCAGACCATTATTAAAGCAAATAAAAAATTCTGCTGAATCCCATATAGTTTTGGATTGCTCAATAGATAAAATATATACTGTACTAAAACAAGCACAAGAAATTGGAATGATGACTGATTACCATAGTTACTTCATCACATCATTAGTAAGTAGATAAAAATATACGTATCATAAAACAAAATATTTTTTTTTAATTTGAAGAAGATGGATAATACATATTTAGTGCATGCAGCTAGTTATCACAGCAAATAAAACACTGCTTCATGAATATATGTGTGTAATTTCATACAACGGGTCTTGTGCAGACACAGTTATAGATAAAACGGTACTTATGCAGACTTCTGTGGACTTTCGGGAATATCCGAACTTAAAAAGTGACTTGTGCGGACAGAGAGAAATTTTCGCTTTAGCACAATGGGTGTTGTTCAGACACTCTTATACATACACGCAAAGCAAAAAAACGCTTATGCGCGAGCGCGCGCACATACACGCTCACACACACACGCACGCACGCACGCACATTATCGAGGCGGTAAAGATTGTTAATGTTGACTATTGTTCATCAATCTGATAACGTTAATTTCCTATTTGCAAGTGTTATTAATTTATATTATTATATTTTTTCCGGCTTCACGTCAGACTGCTAGTGTACACATATACACGAACTCGGCAGTGATTGCTATAATGTTGTTAAACATGTTGTTGCAATATCCTGCTGATTGTTTAACAGTATATTGCAATAAAAAACTAACTTGTACCGCAGCAGTTAATAGTACATGAGGATAAACTTTGCTACAAAAAGTAAGAAGAGTTCGTGGCACAGTGTTAAAGTGACAGCCTACGATTTGGAAGGTCCCCGGTTCAAGTTCTGCCGCTGGTCATTTTTTTTTTTCTTTTTTTTTTGTTTTCACCTCATATGGAGACATACGCTATAGCTTAATTACGGTCTAATTTGCATATTCCGTGGCGATTTTACAGCTATAATGGGACCGAATGCGCATTAAAAAAAATTAGTGCTGGCAAAATGCCGTCAAAATGCTAGCAAAATGCTGGTAATTTGACAACACGCGTGCGCTGGCCATCGGGGGCGCATGCGTGCGATCGGCAAAATGACCGCAAGTTGACGTCAAAAAGCCGGGGCACACTACCCGCGCATACGCGTCACGCGTGTCGTCATGTTGCCTGCATTTTGCCGACATTATGTTTTCGGAGTTGTTTTTATATATATATATATATATATATATGTTTATATATATATATATATATATATATATATATATATATATATATATATATTGTGACAGTGTACACGCCACGAAAAGATATGTTAAATGATGAATTTATGGATGTGTAGTGGATCTAAGAATGATGCACTGAAACTTGATGTGGTATTGGTAAGCCATTCATTAATCATTTATTGAAAAAACTGTTGAGCATTGTAATTGATATTCTTTCACATGATATTTGACATATTGGTATAAATTGCTCAAGAAATATTGTGCCAAAAGAATATAAGTATAGATTGGTATCTGCCGACATAAAACTTCTACAAAATGACCCAATTGAAGTGAAGATGAAATTATAACTTTCACTTAAACCTGACACAAAACTTATGGCTACTGTTTCTCCATGAAAAATACTGACCAATTTTATCTGCATCACATATCTTACTTTGTTTTGATTCTGTCGAAACTGTCAGTTTACTTGTATTTAACTCAAATTTTATTATTTTAATGTTTCGCAAAACATAACTTTGTAGATTTTTAGAATGTATATATGTGTCCTTAGTAAGCTGATTCCTATTAAGATTGTCACAGATAATTGACCAAATAGGATCACATAGTTTTTTAACTTTTCTTTCTGCATAACAAATCTGGTGTTTCTTGATCCCTTATAATCGATCTTCGTGATTAATTAATAGCTTGCGCCCTCTTTTACCCATTTTATTGCACAGCTTCCTACTCTTTATGCATATAGGTTATGTCCAAATATTTGTAATGTCCCACGTTTATACACCTTAGCAACTACGAATAAATATATATATATATATATACACACACATATATCGCCTGTACGACTAAACCGATTGCAACAGCACAAAACCAATCGCCGAACATCGGAGCGAGCGCTTTGACCTACGAGTCAGCGTTTCTTATACGCTCGTACTACTGACTTACTTTTGTACATCGTCGTTGCACGTCAGGTGTTGATTGGTCGATCGTTGCCGCGTTTCACGTAATTTCACAATTCCTTGAATCGTCACCGAGGCTTTATAAAGCCAGGAAACGATCCACGGAGTGCCTTTTGTATAAGTAACTTGTCGTCGTGTAGCTGTACCCGGTTAGCGAGTACGAGTGCTATACCTCTGTACGCATCGCCTATTGAGTGCCTAGAAAACACTCAAACTCTGTGTACAACTTATAGTAGAATTCCTTGTTTTCTGGATTGAGAGTCTGCATCGTGCAACAAGCGAAGGGCCCGTCGATAGCAGACCGGCGCGCCACGGCGTTAATGGGAAACCATAGAGCAAATTAGATTTAGCGTACATAAACCTGCCACGAGTAATCGTGTAGAATAAGATCAATTAGCATCTGTCGTACCACGAAGTTAAGGATACAAGTCCAAGTTCTTCAAATAATTTGAAAGTTCAAAATGCATTCAAAAATGTATGCCATGAACTAGAAACTTCCACTACAAGAAGTAACGATAAAAGCTATAAAGAAAAAAGTAACGATGGCAGTTATGATGACGGCTACACTGATAGATGTGGTGCGGATGAGAGCACACGTTCAGTAGAATTGGATATATATTTTGTTAATTTTGGGAAATGGAGAAATTTAATACAAAACGGTTCAATTTTGCATTCTATTAGATCCTTATCACTAAATGTAAAATTAATTAATATGTGTCCTATAGACAGTATAATGGAATTATTTACTTCTGCTCACTGCTTCCAAGGATCGTTTGAACATTTTGTTTTTGAATTAACAATGTCTAACAGACCGAATGATGAAATATTTACAATCCTCATAAATTATATCATATCTAAATGTAGAGAGAGAATGGAGTACTGCAAATATCGACCAAAATTATATTTACAAACTCAAGAATCTGACAGGCTTTTAATTAATTGTAAGGACAATGTTGTACGTTTATTTGAGGCGGTGATGACAGATAATTATTTTATTAAAAAAATAATCACGTGAGCATGTAATTACAGCAACGTGCGAACATCTACAATACAATCAGTAAACATGATTTTTCTACTCAATGATGACTTAGTTAATGGATTAGAAGATTATTTAAAAACTAATTTTGCAAAACAAAACAAACAATGCTATAAATGCAATATTAAACAAGCATCGGTGACTTACAAAATAAGTAGTTACATTTGTGTTGAATTGGAGACAAATTTCTAATTTCATAGAAATATGAAGTGCAATTTAAATAGTATTCCGCTCAACTTACATCTATGCAAAGAATACTACCAACTAGTAGGAGTTATAGCATTCGATCCACCTTGTGCACATGCTGATGGTGGCTTGATGCATTATTACACGTATATAAAATTATCAAATGGAAATTGGGAAGAGTGAAACAACTTGAAAAGTATTATAATGCTTCATTCTAATAAGAGCAAAAAAAATGATAAGACCAGCTTTATTATTTTATAAGTGGAAAAATGTGTACAAACGGTAAATATAACAAGTTTATTAAGTTATGACAATATATACTATTCGGTTACCTACTTGTACTTAAGATTTATTTTTATTTCAGCGACTTACTGGTTCCTTCTGAAACTACTATTATAATACATCATTAAATAAACAACTAATTTAAATAAGCTGTCACGTGGCGGTTTCGCCGGTGCAGCTAAACAGCTAATTGCCCTGCCAAGCAAAGGGGGCAAGCACGCGAAACTACCGCGTCGACAAAAGAATCGTCTCTCGACGACGAAGGATCTGCCTCGGCAGCTCAGCTATCTCCGCTTGTGCGGACCGCGTAGAGTGGCGGGATCCTTTTCTGCTTGGCTACTGTAAGATGCTTGGAAAAGGGGTTGGCATGCGATTGACAACTCTCGTAGTTAATTAACAATCACAATCAGGCTGACTTCGCCCTTTAACATTTATTAACTGAATATTAACATGATATTCGGATTACTCCGATGTACTACAACTGTCGCGATGTACTTTACTGTCGCGTGTATTTATGTATGAGAGGTAGACGAGGCAATCATCGAGATCGGCTGTAGCTCGAGTACAGTTTCTCTGCGCTAATCTATCTATGGTGCTTATTGCACGCAGTGCATTCGGCACTGGTTTAGAGAGGGAGAGAGATATATACGGGCTGATTGCCGACACATGACAACTCACGGTAGACGCTCGTGGTGGTCGCTGCGCTGCTCACGACGAAGATGCGTAGGCTGTGCTGCTCGCCGTAGCGCTGCCGTGCTGGTCGCCCGGAGTATCTCCTCCTCTCGGTTTGATCGGTGATGACCTCTCACCTTACTGCCTTTGGCTGGTCCCTCGGGCTGGATCTCGTCCGGGGCCCATTCGTGACTCGGAGCCTCGTCGGTGGCTTCCGACGGCTCTTTGGATGGATTGGCCGGCTCTCGCAAGAGAAGCCGGTCACGTGCGTTCTCTTTCGCAGTCGAACGATAAAAGCCGGCGAGTCTTATCTCTCGCTCGGCTCATGGGTAGTCTCGAGCCCTTCAGGTAAGGTTGGCTCGAGACGCTCTTCTTCTCTCTCTCTTGCTCTGCTACTGGTGTTGTAGCGCTTTCTCTCTCTTAGTGCGCTACTCTGTGTATTAGTGCGCTACTCTCTCCCTCTCTTACCTTTCCCTACTCTGATGCTTCGCGTGCGGCTCCGCCGCCTCGATACTCGCCTCGTCGGGCGTGTATGTGTGTGTATACTTGCGCTGCGTGCGCACGTATGTGAGTAGTATCCGGGCACCATGGAGATGGTAAACAAAAAACCGACCTTGACCCTCCATCCCGAGCCAGTGGGAGGTCAAATTCAAGGTCACGGTTGTTTACTATCCATGGTGACATTTGTACTTTGGAGAGAGCTCCCCACTCTCCCTCTTTCTATCCAAAGTGCCTTCAACTTTTCGTGATACTTTGGCGAGAATCCCTCCCCTCTTCTCTGTTTATCCAAGGTGCCTTGGGTTTTTCTAGACACTCTGAAGAGCGATGGAGTAGCTTACTTGTTAAGGTGTTGACACCCCGATGATCCACGAACGACTGATGTATGATGTGGACCACTGCCTTCCTCCTCTACGCGTACTCAACATATTCCCCTTTCCATTGCGAATAAAAAATGTAGCGAGATCTGGGGCTTGAACCTTCATTCCTCGGAGTTCGAGGCAGGCATTTTACCACTGAGCCACGACTACACTGTTGAATCAATTCTTAAATGTTAGACTCATCTGTGTGATCGCGCGCGTACTCGCGATTTGTGTGTGTGTGTGTGTGTGTGTGTGTTTATGGATAAACTTAAAATGTAGCTTATAACTATAACGAGTGTGAAGGATAAACAGGAATAGGTATTGTTGGATAAAGTACATAGGTAAGTAAGTAGAAATATTTATATTTGTTTAACAATTATATTTATTCAAAAATCTTAAACTAAATACAATTATAGTTATGTGTCTTTATATATAGTTGTATTTAAGTATGCGACTAGGTTATATAAATGTAAATTAATAAACTCGTATGTAATGATATAAATATCTTTTAAAGCTAAATATATATTTTTATCTTTTAATAATTGATCTATCTTCTCTACAAGCGTTTCGTCAAAATCTCTCGTTGCACGTTCAATATTGTAAGAAGTGAAATATGTGAACTGGGCATTTTCGCTATTTACTAATTTGTCTTTGCTATAGTCACCCAGCTCTTTCACAATAATTGTTATAGCCTCTTTAACTTTTAATAAGTATTTAATTCTATGATCTATTATTTTAGACAAGCTTTTAACCTGTCAAACGTCACTCTTTTAATCACTAGTGAAGGTTTACGCACTTTTTTAAACCTAGACTCACCAGAGTCTTTGCGTATTGTCGCCTCATCGTCCTCCAGTAATTCAGATGCTCGATCGGAGTAGCTGATCATGAATCTGATGTAAAATCCGGAAAAGGTGATTCGTTGATCCAACATATCATCCTCGCTATACGCCTGGAAGTATCGGTCGATTTCGTCAAACAGCTCCCGGAACTGTAGGCAGGAGGCAAGCGGTAGGCACAGTCCGTAAAATTCGTTATTACTCAGCCGAACAACCGGATTGAAGTCACCCGAACCGACTGAGGTATTTTCCAGCCCAATGTGAACAATTTTTCCATAAGAATTGTTCAAGCCGAATACCATGGGTAGAATTTGATGACAACGATATTTGGTGGCGTTGGTGGAAGTCTGACTGTCCTGAGCCTAGCTATCGTGATGTCTCTTTTGTCCAGAAATCTTTTTCTTATTATACTGTTTCTTGTCACCGAAAGAGAACTTCTACTTTAGACTTGTGCAAGAGAACTGTGCACTCTGTGCTGCAAGTACGCCGGCTTATATTAAAAAAAATCTCATTTTGGTGGGAGACGAGACCAATGAGGAACAGTCTCACGACAAGCAGATGACCAATAGAATCACTGGTGCTGTAGAGGGGATCCAATGAAAATCTGTAGGGTTGCACTTTTTGGAAGCTGTGCAAGCTAAATATCCTCTTACTTTATCGTTTCACGTTTAAAAATTTTACAATATTATATTACAACTTAGCAACGAATTCTTCGACAATCTGATCATTTTTTATCAAACCTGAAGAGAAATTTTTGAGAAATCGCTGCATACCAAGACCATTAATCATATAATATAGGAACATGATACAATATTTGCCACAAGCATTAGAAAAGCTGCTTTGTAATCGAATGTGATTCCATCTGAGCTTCTTACAAGTTCTCTGGATACTGTTTACGTGATCGGGGATGTATGGTTGTGCACCAAAACTATCAAAATACGAGCCAATACCATTTTTGGACACATATATCGCCACTCAGTGCATACGACGTCTCTCATGACTCTGTGTATTAAACACAAAGCCACATGGTTTTACCCATGTCATTGGAATTTGATCCGCCGGATAAACACCCACTGCATGAGCTCTCATTTTTCGCAACTTCTGTAGAATATTCAGAGAATTCATTCTTGCAAAGATAGTATGGCGGTGAGAAGGGACGTTCTGCTGTTGTAGTTATAGTGCCCCCGACACCACGCGAATTTAGCCAGAGTTTCAGTTTGTAGGCGTTGTTGAGTGCTCAGGTGTACTGGAGTGAGCAACGTTTAATGGAATGCTGCATACAATACCGTGCACAGTACGGCAATTTGTAATAAGGGGGACACTCGTACGCCTCCTCTAAATTGATAACTTCACTTGTCGTAATCTTATTCAACAGTTTCGCCTTTTCCTCTCCTCCTAAATCTAATACTGCTAAGCCCACTTCTTTCGGTACAACTCGACCCTTGTTATCCTTGAAAAACTGAAAATCAATAACTAGATCCATTTCTCCGTTTGACTGCACAGCTCAAGAAAGACGTATCGACTGGCACAAAGCTTGTATTGGTAGGTGGTTTTATTTGATTTTTAAAGAGCGCCATCTAGTCTCAACCACTGTAATCAACCAAAACTCGTCACGACGAGTCAATCTCCAACAGATTGTCGTATTCAGCATAAATTATGCAATTTATAACAGTATCTAATGCGTCATCAAATCTCACGTGAATTCTCACACTACCTCTTCTGATTAAATTCCAATGAGTGTCATTGTTGGCCGATAAATCAGGCGTCAAATCAAATGCAAAAAGACAGTACCCATTTGGGTATGCATCACGTGTTATCGAATTACCGGCATTTAAAAAATGTACCCTCGTACCCGAGAAGAGTGTGTGATACGCATCCACATGCATCTTTGTTTTTTTGAAGTCAGGCTGCAGTAGTTTTGATGGGACTTGTACACCGTCCACAAACAAACACAAGAAATTGATATTGAAATTTTTAAAATTGAATGGATTGAGTTGTATATACGATCTGTATGCGTAGGCGTTATTTGGTGGTGATACTGGTTTTTGATTGATAAATACATCCACCTGATTGAACAGCGAATGCATAAAATTATTCACAAGGCCAACGGCTGGTACTGACGCCCCCTTCTCTAATGGCTTCGTCGGTGTTATATTCACACGTAGACTCAGCATTGTATGCGCTAAATCTAGATATTCACAGTTGCCAGGGATCGTAAATTCTATTGGTGATTGATCGGTGAGTGACGAGATTGGCTTATACTGCACCCAATGCGAACTCTGAATTACTGTCTGTGTAGGCGGCATTGGGTATACATCACGTGTTATCGAATTACCGGCATTTGAAAAATGTACCCCCGTACCCGAGAAGAGTAAATAAACCTTTTAAATAACATCCAATGCACCACCACCACCGTCACCACACCCGATTTGTTGGGCAAGAAAAATACTGTAGTCAGGCATTTTTAATTTGTACGCTTAAAATGAAGTCTTGCCGTCAACGCACCGTAGTCAAATGAGAGAGGCTGTCCATGCTCGCCTCTTATATCTATCTCGATTGACTGAAAAGACGAGGACAACAAGGGCAGATACATTAGTGGGGTAAAGTTCTGAATTTGCGATCTGCCGTAAGTATAATCATGTAACTGAAGAGCCACAGCACGTAGCAGTCGTGAACAAACATCACCTGTCACGTAAGGCTGACAAATACTGCTATGAACCATCAGCACGCTCGGTAAACCATTTGCAAGATTTGCCGGTCTATTGCCGATAATGTAGCTGTATTTTTTACCATCACAAGTTAATAATTCATCACTTTTAAAGCCTAATATTTCACACAACTTTTCAGATAGAGAGAATGAGTGTGTACAGCCAACGCACTAACCCTCAATGCAGATGCATTTGACTTGAATATAATCACCACACTGAATCTCAAATATGAGATGATCTTTCACATTGTCAAGGTTATTTATTTCGCTCAAAAGAGTATGCAGGCTGTCATAAACGCCGCATTTTATTTAGCTAAAAGTCTCTCGGTAATCATCGCCATCATCATCATGATCATCATTGCGTAACTTATTGTTAGTGTAAGTAGCGCGTATGGTTTTTTCTCTCGTTACACAGACGACCCCTTCTCTTCTTCTCTCCTTCGTTGATATGTGTTGAAAGGTAAGAGGTATTTGAATTTCGGTGAGACCGAAGCACCAATTACCGTGTAGACTGAAATTTTGGGGGAGTTGTGTGGTAAAGCGATTGGTCGTGTTCTGGGGGTAAACATATTTACTGCTACTACTGGACAAAACCATGTAGAATTCATCTGTCATCATCATCATCGTTGTCATTGTTTTTAAAGCAGATCTTTAGCAGACACCCAAGAATTAAATTTTTCAGGGTACCCCTTCCAACTCACAAAATACTCCTTCCTCTTTCCTGGTCGATATGAAAAACGTCGCAAGACAAATCTTTGCGCACTCTACTCAGATGCTCTTCGTAAAAATAGCCGTCAATTTTTTCACCATCTAGATCCTTGAGTGTGTAGATGAGCGGCTGTCTCCTTGTATAAACCTTTATAATCCTAAATAATTCCAGCGTCCAGCCACCTTCGTATGCTTTTCGAAACGCTGTCCGAGCACGACTAACTCAAACCAAGTCTTGAACATTATATTTATGGGTATAGCCTGATTGTTGTTTGACACGGTAGCGCCGTAGCTAGTTCTGGACTGGGTAAGTTATTATTATTATTAAATATAGAAAAAATTGTATTAGGTTATTACTTTTTAATCGTCATTTATTTTCCCCTTTGTTTGAGCTATATACCCGTACGGGTAACTCTTATCGTCGGTAACAAAACGACGTTTAGCGTAGACAGGCTAACAGACTTTACATTCTACGCGTGTGACCACATCATGCAGCGCTGTACGTCTAATCGCATGAAATGAGACAAATGTCGATGGTATTTCACCACTCAGAAGTTTTCGCACAGATTCAAAATTGATCTTTTCCGATGCTGATGCATGCAATCTTATACCCTTGATCTTGCATACACACGATTCACAACCGTCAGAAGTTTTATACTTATAGGCATAAAATTTTGGTCCGCCGGAGACAAAGGATGTGATGTATGTGCCTAACCCGTAGCCCGCCAACTTGTCAGTGAGTTGTCCTAAAAATGGCCCCGTTGACGGCTCATACTCGCATCCGTTCTCTCGGCTCACATACACTATGGAATCTCTGTCATAGTACAGCACGCGTTCTCCCAGTGGAAAGAGACCTCCTTTACACGAGCGCTTGTCGAATTGTGTAGTTTTATACGACCATATTTCAGAAACCTTAGTGATTACGTAGCCGAATTCCACGGCTTTTTTAAGCTCGTCAGCCACCCAGGTACCGACAAAAGTGAGAGAGTGCTGTATCGGCCAGCCTGTCTCATGCCAATGCCATATACAAATAATTCAAACTATCGAGAAACTTTATGTGGCCAAACTTCATCATAATTATTTTTGACCCGTTTAGAATTACGGAAGGCATTTCACGGAAATCTTTGCGCCCCACCAAACATTTCAGCAGGAACTGTGCGTCGAATCCTTGAGCATTGTGCGCGATACAGATCACGTTTGCAATATTTTTTCTACGATTCAAGGCTAAGTCTACTAGCTGTTTAACCGGATCGTCCTGCACTGCATACCTGCTGTACTACACACAGATTGACAACGTGTATATGTGTTTTATCGTCCCCCAGTACGGGCTCCGACTGCTGTGTCTCGAAATCGTAAAATATGTATAGTCTGTTTTTTCGTGCTGCTGCTGCTACTACTACTACTAGCCGCCTGCTGGCGCGTTTCAGCTAAGGGTCGCATACAACAAAGATGACCGATTGGCTGCATCAGCTTACAAACTTTACAAAATACTGTATCGTAAATATGCAAGGTTGTATCATTGCTGGGCGTTCTAATCATTCTACAACACCTCGTACAAATTTTTAAACTCACACACACTGTATGACTCTTATCAAATGACCCTGGTTTCAGATGCTGCGAAAGACACAGCTGACTGAAAAATATTCTATTGCAGTGTGGACACACCACATGCCTGTCGATTTGGTCACGTTCACAAGGTGGTTTCTGCAGACAACTACGATACTTGTTCGCACACCTATGATTCTTCTCATTTGTCACTTTTTTATTGCAAGGTATGCAATACCCTCTGCTGCCAGCCGCAGCTACCAAGTTCAAAATAGGCTGATAATGTCGGCTACTCTCGTAATACATAATACGCCGAGTATACCTAACAGTATTGCCGACATTATGAACATATTCCGAGCCATCGTGTATAGGTTTTTCACCTCGAGCAAAACCTTGAAATGAATAGACTACTATTGCAACGTCTAATCACGCGTAGTATTCTTGAAAAAGTTTTATCTCGGGGTATCCCACAGCCGGTCTCGGGTATAACAACTCTAGCACTGTTAACGAGCTGTATAGCCTTCTCTTTTTGCCATTTGCCATTACATTGCCTGATTCTGTCCCACATTTTCTGCAGATACCCCATGCGAACGTCACCACGGATAGCATGTATATGCGCGCAAACAAGCGATCGAGGCATACAGAGATTTTTTTTATTAATTTCCGCACTTTACATTTTTATTCTTGTGGTAATGTGCATGTGTGAGAGCTCTTACATTCATCATCATCATCATCATCATCATCATGATCATCAGTACCGCCAGATACACGCTCTGTGCTACTATGTCCTGATGTTTCATCGTCGTCGTCGTCAACTACCGACTCGGTGGCTGTGGATGAGCTGACTGAGGAGGAGCAGAAGGAAGCAGTAGAGTCAGACGATGCGGACGATGCATCAGAGACTTCTGCATCATCATTATCATTATAATCCTCGTTAATTCCTTCGTCATCGTTTTTCTCAAGCGCAATTATCGCGTACACCTCAGATGGCGCTAGCTCAACCTACGATATATCGACATCCATAGCCGTGGTAGCAGCAGCATTCGCGACGATTGATTCTGTCGGTGTCTCAGTAGCAGCAGCAGTAGCAGCAGTAGTAGCAACAGCAGTAGCAGCAGCAGCAGCAACAGCAGCAGCAGCAGTAGCAGTAGTAGCAGCAGCAGCAGCAGCAACAGCAGCAGCAGCAGTAGCAGTAGTAGCAGCAGAAGTAGTAGTACCCTCATTGGAACTACCTGTATCTGCGGAGGCTACGTCGACTGATGTCTCGTCAGTTTCCATCTTGACAACTACGGTAGTAATACTGGTCGTGTCTGCTGCTACTGCTGTAAGGTCCAATGGCATCTCGTTCTGCTCCCACTCCTCATCATCTAGCTGTACGAGCGCAATCAACACATCTCCTTCAGTATCAGCAATCAGTTCATCAAGATCTGGGTATTCAGATTTCAGGATCAAAAATACGCTCACAAAGAACTCTTACACATGCTTTATAAGAGAGAGAGAGAGAGAGAGAGAGAGAGAGAGAGAGAGAGAGAGAGAATCTTACCAAGAATTTGCTGATATTGCTACATAATAGTTTGAACTTGCGAGGCAGTCTGCATACCACGACTGACGATAGACTCGCCGAGAGCACGGATAATATCCACCTCGCTCTCCAACAAGCCACGATTAAATAAGTACAGAATAGTACGCAGACTGCAGAATCCCAAAATATATTTTAACCGCCTCAATAAACAGCTGACCGAGCAGTGTTTTAAAGATCGACGCCATGCTTCATTGCAGAAAATGCGTGCTTTTGGCTCACGTACAAGAATCGCGCTCAAGACGGTTAGCACGATTCTCAACACTTGAAGCTTGTCCATTGTGAAATGTAAAGTTCTCTCTGAAGTTTCCGTGGCTACTGCTGGATACTGTTTGATGGCTAGCTGCTTAACTCAGACCTCGTTTATAGTGCCACTAAGCTATAAATTTCGACAGTAGAGGGTGCTTTTGCGTAGCAAAAACATAACCAGCTAGCGAAAAAGTGGAGTTCTTGGCACGACACAGCATATCAAAAAACGCAGAAGCATATGAGCACTTTTTAAGAAATTCCCCAAGAATATATCAACTCGATGGTTTATTTTTTATTAACACGACCCATTTCTCACCGAATTCAGCAGTCTATGCAACGTATACTCACATCACAAAACCACACGTTCTTGTGTAGGTTAAAATAACGCCTGAAGTATATATTTTTAACTTTGTGCGTGCGTGTGTGTCTGTGTGTTTGTGCACATGTGTGTGATATTTATGTAAGTAGCGTGTGAAATTATCGAGCTGATAGTTTCGGAGTAATAGACGATTGATTGATTAATTGATTTTCAATAATCGTCGTATCGACTCGCAACCTATTGCGTTGCGAAGCTCTTAGTACGTACACAAAGTACTGATGTCATGAATCTGCCGGACCAATAGTTTCGGAAATATGGGCGATCGATTATTTCAAATATCGATTTTCATCGATATCTCGGAAACGGTGAGAGCTAAGCAAAAACGGACAAAATTTTGGGGCTTTACTAAAGGGGGGTCGTACTTCTGGGGACCTACCTAATGGTATGTAGTTCGAGCCGATTTATCGATATTACCAATCGATATTAGGCTAGTAGAAGCCCGAGAAAGTGTACTTGAGATTATATTTTCAAAGGTCATTATCTGCTAAATACTCTGTACTTCTTATATACGTACTGATCACAGAGAAAAATAGTAGAAGAGAGAGCGAGAGAGAGAGAGAGAGAGAGAGAGAGAGAGAGAGAGAGAGAGAGAG
>QLSS01000422.1:25732-60731 GCA_024372645.1 Trichomalopsis sarcophagae
AAAATCGGCTGCAGCATTTGTTTGAATGCAGCGCTGGAAATGTGAAAATCGGCTGCACCATTCGTTTGAATGCAGCGCTGGAAATGCTAAAATCGGCTGCAGCATTGCTTTGAATGCAGCGCTGGAAATGTGAAAATCGGCTGAAGCATTCTTTGAATGCAGCGCTAGAATGACTCTCGAAAAAATATACCTTACCAGCACGTCCTCGCCGTGAGAGTTGGGCAACATATATATTGTTGGGAGACGCTGGAAGGATACTCTTATGTTGTTAACGATTTATTTTTCTTTTTGTTCAGGTCTTCAAATTATCACGGAATTACTGTCAGTTTGATGGAACATTTGTAAAAGATCATTTAAAGGTATATAGTATATAGATGAATTTAAGGTATATATAATATTTACAGATATTATTATTTATATTATTTATTTACGTCGTTTTTCGGTCACTCTTTGTCATTTTATATCACTTCCGGTCACACGCAATCACTTGCAATCACTTCCGGTTCACCTCCGGTCCACTTCCGGTCCCGTTGACTTCCGGTTGACTTCGACAAAAAAGTTTTAAAAAATGAACACCTAATCAAGATAAAATGAGCTACTGCAAAATGTGATCGGAGAAAAATTGATCGTGCTTAATATAATGTAGGATCTTTACAAAGCGAAATCAATAGAAGTTTAATGTAAACAAATAAAATAATGTACAATTTATAATTCTCAATATTATTTGCATATTTACATCCGAGTGCAAACAATTTCAAGTAATTTCCTTTAGGAAGTCGCTTAAAATTAATTCTATTATATCCTAAATAAGTAATTGTATTTCTTATTTGTCGAACAGCAGCTACAATCCAAGGATTACATCCTTCGCTTCCATTCTGTTTGTCTTCTGGTGTTGTTTTAATAATATAATAATATAATTTTATAATCTAAGTAGTTGTTTTCCAATATGTTTCCAAGGTAATCTAAAGATAAAAATAAGAAATACGACTAATTTTAGGTAATAACAGCTAACACATGTTTGGATTGAAAATTTGATAACTTCATACCAATATTAGTGTCAAGTAGTTTGCATGCCGCAGCATTGAATTCGTATATTCTCCACGTTTGATCTTAAACATTTGATAAGTTTCCTGACTATTACTAATAAAATAATCGTAAATCCAGATTCACAAGATTCCTAACTGTATTGAGTATCAGCTGCTTTTAAAGTTATAGTAAAAACTTGGATTATCTCTTAATAAAAATTGCTCTAAATGTTGAGGTAATGTCAGTAAAAACATATTATTCCACTTGAGTGGAGCAAAACCAAAGTTATAGAAGGTGCTTTATTTGTATCTGCTGATGAAGCAGGTGCTTCTCAAACTAATAGTAATTGTGTGAAAATTGGTGCAAAAACTACTTTATAATATGTTGATGACACTTGAGTTGTAGTCTTGTTTACACACTTTAAACCTGTGCGCTGATCCATGAAAGTTCTTATCAAACTGTTTCGATATAGGTACACATAATTTATATCAGCTTCTTTAGCATCCAATGGTTCCATTCTACTTTTAACCTAGCGAATGCTTAGCCTTTCTTGATTGTGATAGACATACCATATATATTCAGGCAAATATTCGGGTTTCATAGTGTTAAGAAAATGTTCTCTCCATAACCTTTCTAATTCAACACAAAACTACTTTCCCTTTTATCACAGTACTGCAGAACCTATTTGTAAAAGAAATTTTATACAATTAGAATATAATCGAATAATAGATTCATAATGTACTGTTATACCACTGATATACGCAGTGCTATAAAAATAATATACTTGTAGACTCACTTTTTGGCCATGCGGTTGACATTTTGTTTAAGATTTTGATGTATTTTTTTGTTCAGTTGCTTGCAGTTGAAATTTGCCTTCCATCTGTTCAACAGTGAGTTCTCTCTCTATAGTCCGTCTACACCTGCCAGAAGCGTTTTTGGGGCTGCAATTTCTAGAAATACCGATCAGAATCCGTGAAGCCATTCATTCTAGAATTTATATGTCTTAGCAAGGTCGATTCCCCATGTGTATTTCCCAGACTCGAATGCACTATATTCTTGTGATCCAGAGGCTGAACTCAGTTCACCCTCTATTATAGTAACCACATGTCCACCAACAGGAACCGCAACACTTGTGTTGTTACTTTTAAATGCAGAGTCAGGCTCACACCCAGAGTGTTGTTTAAAACTTTTTTTCATCTTTCCAGGCACATAGACTTTTGCAGACTATAAATTTCTTATTTGGCTACTGCGAACACACCATTCTACTGCTTCTGCTATGGTTGGGAATGTTGATGGGTGTGATCGTTGCATAGATCCATAGATATAAGAACATCAAGTGCTATTCCTTCAACTATATCGATCACAACAACACCAACCAGTTGCTAGTGTGTTGATTAATAGAAGACCATCACCCTTTTTAGTAGAACTTCCATGACCTCTTAGGTCGATGGCCATAACTTAACAATCACTAAACCATTCATGCTAATTATTTAATTGAGATCACGTGAAAACACTATAATCACTTTCATGTAATAGTACTAACAAGGAACTTTCCCTTCCTCGTGAATACACGTAAAAGTGTTATCATTCACTGAAACAGATTTTCTATCATCCGGGTACTGAGACGACAAGACTTGTTCATATAGTCTCTCTTCTGGCTTGAACTCTGTGTTCCACTAGTCGAGATGACTTCCCAAGTTTTACAAGAAACGGATCTTCTTGAACAAAACCTCCCCTAGTTGCTTTGAGACATACCACTGGGCCTTTTTTTATTACATGTGTATAAAATATCACCATCTAGTGCTTGCAAATGACGGTTGTAATACAGTGGTTGATTTCTTGTTGGCGCACTGTTGTAGTAGTCGACATTATTAACCCAGGTCATCAAGTCAGTAAATTAAAAAACTTTTAAGCCTTGCTCACACTCTGTAGACCGTTGACGTAGAATACTAAACTTTCAGATATAGATTGTTTCTGTATGTACAAACTTTTGCAGTATCTAAAATAAAATAGGATGATGATTTAATATTTAATAAAATAAATGAACTCACTGTTGGATTATTAATTAGCATACGTGATGATAAATAAAAACAGCTGCCTACAATAATGTGTTAATTGATGTGAGAATCTACATTCCAGTTGATACATTTCTAGGAGCTAGTTATTAATAACTATTAAATCTTCATACAGATCCTTATTAGAACACGGAATCCCAGTACAACGTACGTACACATGCTCGTAATAACAACGCTGGTACACAAGCAGGCTTATTACTAGCATTACCAGTTACTTCAGTACCACGTAGTCTCCGACTCAAAGCCCTTGACCTGCTTATTGCTCTCTCTAGATAACCTCTATTAAATTTTATTGTTGCAGCCCGATTTGTTAGCTGAGTTTTGCATCTATCCTCTATAATCTATTAATGTATACCGCACCGGCATGACGTTTATATTATCACAACAAATGAATTTTATAGGTTAAGTTGGAAAGAAAAAATGTGTATCCGCCTGTGTTTATATATATATATATATATATATATATATATATATATATATATATATATATATACACAACTGGAACGAGAAACGTGGAACCGCGGAATTTGCATAACAATTGTCGAAAAAACTTAATTTATTTATAACTTAATTAATAAGTTGAATTACGTAAAAATAAACTTGTTTGTATAATTCGCAATTAATTTGCAAACGATTGGTGGTAATTTCATCACCAAACTATTTTGCGTCTGGTAAATAAACCGCGAATTCGAGGTTTATCGGGGCTCAAATAGTTTTTCAGTCAGTTCAAAATTAGAGCTCCGTACCGCACGCCAGTCCGACAATTGGTGACAAGTACAAACTAAAAATAAAAGAGTCTAATACATAATCATAACGACAAGAATAAATACGATTATAAGAATAAAGAAATAAACAGTTTCTGTTATCTAAACCAAAGCAGTAACATTATTTCATTTATAAATCAACCTGATTAAAGCACAACAAGGTAAGGTTTAAATATTTATTAACTAACACAGTGAGAGTGTTAGGCGCGTACTAACTAGTTTTGAATATTAGAGCCTTGCCACTACACCATTCAGTACGTTTTGATTATTATAAATCATTTAGTAGTCAGGTACTAGTATGCAGATTGTAGTGTATGTACGCAGGTTTGAGTATCATCGCAGGTTGTATTTTAAGAGTATATAGCATACTTCTGAGATGTAATATACCCTAAAAATAAACGAAAAATAACATGTGCATTGAGCATTACCGTTTACCAATTTTTATAGTTTTTTTATAATTTTCAAATGTCAGTTTTTTTAGGACAGGAGTGTCGGTCGAGCGCTTACCGGTTGCTGACAAGGCTTGTCGTTTCTTATGAGTTTACAACAGATAGCCAATTGCTCGCAAATGATACAGAGTTTGCACTATGTGTTACAGGACCCGAAACCATAAGATGTCACAGGGATCAAAACCCTAGTTTGCCCAAAATCAAATCAACCGTATTAATCTTCTGCACTTTAACAATTCTTTTAATCTTAGAATTATCTGCCTTTGCCTCTTTCAAGCGGGCTACAAACCTTGTGCAACTTCATTATGTTACATTTATTTAATTACTCAAGTACATTGTCAATTAATTTTTATCATGCCTCTTATTGAATACGCAACATACAGTGAAAGGAGCTTCGATTCGGCCGGGTGCCTACTCTTGCAATTTTCGCCCAAATAAAACTAATAAAAGTAAAAGTAATTGCACACTTATGTCTACCCATATAAACCATTTATTTGACATCATCATATTTTTGACATGCAACATCATTCAAATTTATCTTGGCTTTGTCTGCAGTGATACCAGAAAATTACTAATACTTAGATGTTAAATATCCTTCGTTATAAATATACTTCAAGAGTTCATTTAATAACCTATATTTTGTCTGGTTACAGAACTTTGAACAATCGTAAATATTCCCAAAGTTGAAAAAGTAGTCCCAAAGAAATGAAAAAAAAAGTCCCAAAAGAAGTCCCAAAGAATCCATTTAGATGTGTAATAAGAGACATCCAAGCATTTATTTTGACATAATTTGATAGTCCATGAAAAAGTGCTTGAATGTTATCTGGCAGAAGATTCGTATGTTTTTTTTTATGATGACATGACTGTGATATAGCCAAATTCACTATTAGAAATTTGATCTGTTGTTATTTTAAAGACATACTGTATAAAATCTTAAACTTAACTAATGTAAGAATTACAAAACCAACTTTTTATAGCCTAAGTCTAGTAGTGTAAAAATCATCGTACAATCATGATCATACATTAAGTTCAAAGTTTATCAATAAATAACATATTTGCGGCTGGCAAGATAGGATTCTTGCATTTCTCCTCTAGATGCAGCGCGTAAAGAACATAATATTGCATACTTAAATGCTGTGGATCGACTATTGGCTTAGGAAGCTTGGCAACGTGATAAACTTTAAGGTTCTTGTTTAGGTAGAAGAACTGCAGAAAACGCTGATACTCTGGTACGATACAAGGATCTAAATCAGGTGAATTCTTACAAGCGTAGTTTTAGAGAAGAGCGAGTGTGGATACACTTTTGCAGAGCACAAGTATCGTATATTACTTTTCCTATTTACGTGCATAAAAATATGCCGATAAGACCATGAAAGAAAGTAGTTATAAGTGTTAGAATATATACAAGAATATATGCGCCAGTCGTACCTATTTCCCCTAGTTTTCAATACTTTAGATTTTTGTAATCTAGATTTTTTGTATATTTAAAGGACTTACACGCAGTGGATCTTAGTGAATTCAAGCACGGAGGAACAAATATTACAGCATTCAGAATAGTAAATCCAGAAAAAACGCAAAATGTAGTACAGGACTGGATCTTTGGAGAGCAACGATATCTTAGAAAGCTCAATATGGAACAAAATGAGGTAAGTAACAATTTAATCTATAATATTATTATTTATATATTTTTTTATAATTTATAGAAGTAATTGGACCTTATTAGATGACTTTACGGTGACATGTAAAGTAATACCTAAACTTTGTTTTCTTCTTCTAGGACTAAATGATTCTATAATATGTTATAATACTGTTACATCCTGACTAGCCTTTATAAAATAGTCAAAACGTAATGATATGAGTAGTTGCATTTACCTTCGTTATTAGCGTAACCCGGTGTAAAGACCGTATTTGATAGGCATACGGGCTGCGCGAGTTTTACAAATAATCTTTTAATAAATGGGACATTACACCCAAAAGGGCTAATTGTTAGTTAATTATCTATTTAGGTGTTCAAGGCACTAAATGCTCAAAAGTAGCTCGACCAACTTGCAGGCAGAGTTGAAGTCTTTGTTGGAAATGTTCTACAGTTCGTATAAAAACATTACGGGGTATATTAGCACAGGCATTTTGAATCCTCATTCTCATATCGTTAGCAGTAGTTGGTCTTTCTCTATAAACTGTATCTTTAAAGTATCTCCACAAATAAAAATCTAATGGAGTTAAATCAGGTGACCTTGGAGGCCATGCAATTGGACCACCCCTACCTATCCAACGATTTGGGAAATAATCATTCAAAAAATTCCGTACTATCCTTGCGTAATATGGTGGAGCTCCAACTTGTTGCAACCACATCCTATATCTTGTTTTCATATCAAGATGTTCTAGTAGGATTGGAAGTTCATTTTAGATCAAATTCAGGTAACTTTCGCTTTTTACATTACCTTCAAAAAAATATGGGCCTATTAAATTTCCATTGATTACGCCACACCAAACGTTAATATTCCAACGGTGTTGATTATCAATTTGTTGCATCCAGTGTGGATTTATTGCAGACCAATAATGGCTGTCATGTCTGTTCATATGTCCAATGCTGTTGAAAGTAAATTCACCACTGAACATCACGAAAACGTCTAACTTCAGATATTTACTACAAGTTGATCGAGGTACACCCAGTTCACGTTGAATGGTTCGTAGCGAAATATGTGGATCTAAATGAACCATTGCTAAAATGGCAAGAAAACGAGAATTTTGCGTCTGGTCTTCAATATTACGTATACTTCTTTGACGTCGAAGATGACCTTGTCGAGCTCTCAATTCGAGGAAACGAATAGTATTCGCATTTGGATGACGACGTCTTGGGAAGCGTTCACGATATAACACTGCAGATCTTCTGTAATTTTGGCTACATTCTCCCAAAACAAGAAGGATGTCAATGATGTAATTTGCTGGATAATCTTACCTCGATCTTTATCCAGATAATGGTTTAATGTTATAACATTCATAGTTTTAACATAAGAATAAGAAGCTACTTAACAAAATGTAATAAAGTCAAGGATGAAATAATTTCATATGAATATGAATTTTATCAATGCAGCACCTGTGCAAAAAAAATGATCAAAGTGCGGAGCTTTGTCGTGTTAACGAGTTGTTAAATTGAAAGGTTGAGTTTGCATGAACTGTGCTCTTGCTTTTATTGAGACTTGATATCCACAAAATTCCCTTTAGATATTTTCATAAGGTATTAAATCAACAACACATTAATAAAATAACCAGACATTTAATAATAATTAATTTTAGGTAAATTAATGCTACTAATAGGGGCATGTTTTTATTAACTTGATATTTTAATAAACTTATTTTGATCCCTTGCTTTACAGCGTACTTATATACAAATTAACCATTTAGCTGATATTGAATCTAAATAATAAACAGCTTATTCAAGAAAATCTATTGGATTTTAAAATTCCCTTTGAAGTACAAACACAACATATCACTCTAAAGGTAAAATTTTCCGCTTTTTTTATTGCCGTAATTACGAAGTAGGATTCTTACGGGAAAAATCAAAGTTAACCTTGGGATGACATTGAAAAGCGATCGTTTTCCAATCAAAGACCATTGTTTTCAACGTAAAATTTTCCGCTCTTTCCATTGCCGCTATAAAAAAATAGGGTTTCCATTTAAAAAATCAAAGTTAACCTTCAAATGACCTTGAAAACGCTTTCAAATCTAAGGTCACCATTCGACTTCCTTCGCAAAATCCTACAATCTTGGTCTTATGACGAGGAACGTTGTTAACTCGTCATAACCTCCCCAGCATACAATCATTATATTATTTAATGTAAATTAGCTACATGTTACAGGTGAGCAGCGGCAGGGCAGCGAGAGGGAGCACACCATGACGGTGAGTGGGGGGAGAGAGAGAGAAAGAGCTTCGCGCGCGAGACTTAGAACGCGCGCGACAGATTCGTTCGAGCTAGCTAACGAGAGACAGCTCCCTTTAAGTCGTGCGATTCACCTTAATATTGTGATCACGAATTCGTGGGCGAGAGTGACCGGTGCTTTCTGTGACAGCATCACGGCTACGTTTGAGGCTTCTTTGTGCGTCCTCGCCTCGACTACGTCCAACCTGCGACTACGCCAACTCGCCTGCGAAGGAGAAGTCCTGGGCTCGAGCATACCCGAAAGCTAGCGAGAACCGTCATCCGTAAGTGTCAGCTCTCTGATTCTCTCTCTCTCTCTCTCTCTCTCTCTCTCTCTCTGTCTCTCTCTCTCTCTCTCTCTCTCTCTCTCTCTCTCTTTTTCGCTATCTCTCTCCCGATCTCTAACTACGTTGTTCCCCTGCGTCTCGCACACCCGCGCGTGTGCTCGTGTATTTTATTTCGAGTGCATACAATATATTCCCTTCTTTCTAAACCTAACGTCTGAGTTCGGGGTTATTTCTGCGGATCCGCTTCCCGTCTCCTCTAAACTACGTTCCCCGCCGCCTCTGCGGGCGTATCGCTTCACGATACTTCGAGTCCAGTCTACTCTAGCAACCCATTTATGGCCGGGTACTCTTATCCGTTCCCAGGGAGTAACAACAGCTCATGCCGAAATATCGGAAAAGTAGCCAGGGAGTGGAACATCAAGTTTGACGGGCACAAGAACAGCTGGATTGAAGAATTCATCCAACGTGTCAATGAATGCAGAATGTCATCGCATCTTGACGAAGGAGATTCACTGAATGCCCTATTGCATATACTGACAGGGCCAGCGTTAGTCTGGTGTAGACAACTACGTCGCACATGGGTCACCTGGAGTGACTTCTGCCAAGCAGCCAGAAGAAGTTACGAAGTAGACCAAGATATACAAAGCTCGCACTCAAGGAAAAAAGGAAGCGGTCTGAGACTACATCTTTGCTGTACTGACGATTTTAAGCCGTCTAGACGTGCAACCGAGAGAAGAAGTCCAGCTCAGCATGATTTACGATAATATGCTGGCTGAAATTAAAATGCTGGTGCCAAAGTCGAAGGTAATTAATTTTGATGCACTAATTACTCATGCTAGAGCAGCAGAGAATTTGTCCACGATAGAGATCATTATAAAGCGCCACCGCCACCAGAAGTGTGTCTGATGCCACAGGTGGCTTACAAAGAAGAAGCAGACACACTGGGGCAGAAGGTCACGCCGAGAGGCGCTCTAGTAATCGCTGAAATGACAGAAATACCTGCAGTGGCCGCGTATTTCGCTACGGCTTTTAAGGAAGCGCTAGCAAAACTTAGCGTTCCTAGCAAGGCGAGTTCTCATGGCTCTCAGCCCCAACTGGCGATAAAGGCCGGAGGAGCAAGCGGAATGACCGGAAAAATCGGTCGAAAAGCACCTCCTCGATCACCATCGAAGAAGTGTCAGGCGAAAGAAAGCCGCGAAGAGAGCCCACGAGTAATCACAACGCGGGCCAAACAAGCCATGGTCCAGCTAAGCCTCCGATCAAGTGTTATGGCTGTGGTTGGCCTGGCTATTATAAAAGGTCCTGTCCAGAATGCTCACTCAAGGCGGGAAAAGGGCAAGGGAAACAGTAGACGGGGTCTCTACGTATCCCGAGGACACTCAAGGATCCTCACACCCATCTCTAGGGCATACAGGAAGCAAAGAAGTTATGCCATTGAAAGGAGATTCCTCTTCCGACATAGACTGCAGTCATTGGTGGACTCAGGTGGGAATTGGCGGATTTCGACTACGCGCCCTTTGCGATTCAGGGGCCGCCCGCACCGCTATTGGCCCGATTGGTATACAAATAGCTTCAGCTTGTGCCCAGTCAATAATCCCGTATAAGGGGCCAGGTACGAAACTCGCGAATGGACAACTAGTACCAATTTACGATCATGTAGAGTTACCATTCAATCTCCTGGGGCAACGCTGCTATTGAAAAATCATGATTATGAGTCAGCTGGACTCAGAATGTATCCTAGGCACTGACTTTGTGTGGGCGTTCAATGCGATACTCCTGCCTAGAGAGAATCGATTAAGGATTGAGGGAATCGAGGATTCAGTACGTTTAGAAATGTCCACTCTAACGGATGGAGTGGCCAATGCTCTTGCGGCCATCGGTTTGGCAGATGTCACCTCTTCACAGCGCACTCTTAGAAGAAGTTTTGAATAGATGGCTTCCGGAAGGGGAAACCATACTGGGTTGCACAACTCTAATTCAACATGTTATAGATGTAGGGTCCACAAGGCCTATCAAACAACGATACTACCCAGTATCGAGGAAATTAGAGGAGCAGATGAACGCTCAAGTGCTAAAGATGTTAGAAGCAGTGATAATATGACGATCAAATAGTGACTGGTCGAGCCCAGTAGTCATGGTGCGGGAATCTGATGGTACCTGCAGACTATCTGCATCGACTATCGGAAACTTAATGCTGTCTCTAAAGCAAGTGCGTACCCGCTTCCATACATGGATGCTATTTTAAATAAGCTACAGCATGCTCGCTATATTTCAACCATCGACCTCAGCTCAGCATACCATCAGATTCCGATGAAGGAAGAAGACATGCATCTAACTGCTTTCACAGTACCTGGGTTAGGTCTCTTTGAATTTACTCGGATGCCGTATTGGGTAGTTGGTGGACCAGCAACCTTCCAACAACTAGCCGATAAAGTCATAGGGCCGGAGTTGGAACCACATGCTTTCTCCTACTTAGATGATATAATAATTACGACTGACAGCTTCGAAGAGTATCTGCATTGGCTTGATGTAGTACTCAAAAGAATTCGAGAGGCTGGTCTAACAATCAACAGAAAGAAGAGCAAATTCTGTTGCAGCGAGGTCAAATATCTGGGCATCGTTGTTAACCGCAATGGCTTTCGCCCCGACCCCAGTAAAATTGAACCTATCATGACGTACCCGGCGCCCAAGAATCTAAAACAGCTACGCCGATTCCTTGGGATGGCTTCCTGGTACCGGAAATTTCTGGATAATTTTGCGACTATCGCCGACCCGTTGACTTCATTGACGAAGAAAAGCGTCAAGTATCATTGGGGCGACTCGCAAAAAGCAGCGTTCCAGCAGATAAAAGCGCTAATTGCTTTTGCTCCCTCACTGCATCGTCCATCTGTTGATGACTTATTTGTCATCCAAACTGATGTTTTGGAGAGATGATACGCCTTCTGGCTACTCAGCGTCTGGAACGGGGGAATATGACGAGGAACGTTGTTAACTCGTTATAACCTCCCCAGCATACAATCATTATATGATTTAATGTAAATTAGCTACATGTTGCAGGTGAGCAGCGTCAGGGCAGCGAGAGGGAGCACACCATGACGGTGAGTGGGGCGAGAGAGAGAGAGAGAGAGAGAGAGAGAGAGAGAGAGAGAGAGAGAGAGAGCTTTGCGCGCGAGACTTAGAACGCGCGCGACAGATTCATTCGAGCTAGCTAACGAGAGACAGCTCCGTTTAAGTCGTGCGATTCACCTTAATATTAAGATCACGAATTCGTGTGCGAGAGTTAACGGTGCTTTCTGTGACAGCAACACGGCTACGTTTGAGGCTTCTTTGTGCATCCTCGCCTCGACTCCGTCCAACCTGCGACTACGCCAACTCGCCTGCGAAGGAGACGTCCTGGACTCGAGCATACCCGAAAGCGAGTTAGAACCGTCAACCGTAAGTGTCAGCTCTCTGATTTTCTCTCTCCCACTAGCTCTCTCCCGATCTCTAGCTACGTTGTTCCCTTGCGTCTCGCACACCCGCGCGTGTGCTCGTGTATCTTATTCTGAGTGCATACAAAATCATTTTAAAAAATTGCGCATAAAATCTATATACTCTATGCACTACTTTGACAGAAGACGTTGTTTCCCATAACTAATTAAAGAACATATATTTATGTTAATCCTAGTTTTAAAAAGCAAGCAAATGTTATTTTTCACAAGGTGTTGTTTTTTACAAAGTATTATTGTTTACAAAATGTAATTTTTATAAGGTGTTATTTTTAAAAAGCAAGTGTTATTTCAGTTATGAAATTGTTCAAACGGCAAGTTTTAAAATATTGAAAAGTTAGAATCTGCCACTAAAGATAATAAAAGAAAATGATTATGTGGCTCTAAATAAAAATGACGAGTACATATTACAAAAAAAAAAAAAAAAATTAAATTTGCTAATATCTAAAAACTACAAAAAATTGATTAAAGTCGTCTTGCCGTAAATCCACAGAATTAGGCTAAGTTTTTGATAAAACTCATTATTGTGGCATTTTTTCGATAAATTTCTGTCGCATACGATGTAACGAGCGAACGCAAATTCGTATTACGCGCGCTCTTCGCGTCGCGCGACCATCTCATACGTGATGCGACGTTGCCAGCTCAAAGATACTCGGGAAGCGCGCGCGGACTCAGCGCGCGAGACAGACGATCAAAAGCGCGATTACAGTAAAGACGTGTGCCTGCGATTTACCGGTATATCACTCGCAATTATCTGCGTAACTGAGACGTGAGGACACAGCGACGACCCGAGATCACCTGCTGGAAGGAAGCACCCGAGGAACCATCCAGGGTATCCCAGCACATAACTGTTCCAGCCGAGACGGACGCCTCCTAATTCATTGTACTAATATCTTACTGAATACAGCCATCTTTCTATGGTACACAAATACGATTATTTAATTTGTATTCCCGTCGCATCCTTCCGATGAACCCGTACAGAGTAAAGCCGGTTACATCTCGGCGCGACTACAAAACGCGCGCCTAGTCGGAGATTCTATACGCAAAGAAAGCGCGGCGAGCTTCGCACGCCACGCAATTGTACACCGAGGCAACCCAGCTGCATAGTACGGCGTCGGCATTGTACAGACGGCTAACGTCCGTCGTCGACTCCAGCATCATCGAGGTTCAGCTGTTCGGAGATAAAAGAGTGTGTAACCCCCCTCGTTGACGAGACAGCATCTTCGCGGCTGTCGCGCTAAAGCCCAGTTGCCCCGTGACAACGATAAATACTTACTTACAATAATTAAAAAAAATTATATCACAGTTTCATCACAGCATAAATTCTGACAAATTAATGCACATCTTTCCAAAAATATATTGTTGTTTTTGTTTTTGCTTTTTTATTAAAATTAGGTGCAAAAATTATGAGAATAAATCGTGAGTGATATCATATAATTAATTTTATACAAAAAAAGAAATAACGAAGGAATTTCTATTTTAAAAAAGATACACAAACTTAAAATTCATCTTAAAAATTTTTCCTTGCAGAAGGCTAGAATCAATTTTTTTTCGCATACCCCTGTATATGTTGAATTTATTGAAGATCATACACGCTATTCACAAAATCATATATCGTTATAATTCATAAGATGGGCAGACGAAAAAGAAAAAATAAGCATAATAGAGGACGACCAAGAAAAGTTAGAAGATGTTCTAATGGTGGAAGATATATCATAATATCAGATTACTCTATATCCACTAAATTTAGACGAGCAAGAGAGGTATGTGGCTTCGCCCAAAATGATGTTGAAATTTTAGAAATAGCGTTAAGTCTTGCAAAGAAATTTACCGTAGATGATACTGATTAATCCAATAGAACGCAAAATGAGAATAATCAACAGTGTGAGTCAAATATATTGAAACATATAGCAGATTCAGCTGCAGCATTTTATTTAGAGCAAAGCTTGTATAAAAATTCTTACATAAGTTTATCTAAAGATTGTAAAATGAGAAATTCTCCCATTTATCCCTGCTATTCAGGAATTTCCAAAGCTTTGACCGAATGTCTACCAAATGGTTACGATATTTTCGAGGTACAGATTGTGGTATTCATGAAGATGTTAAATAAAACTAGTGAGCGACTTTGCAATGCAGTTGCTTTGGATTAGAGTGTCAAGGACTTGATTGATTTAACGCTTTCTGCAACTGTAGCGTTCGATAGTTTTTCAGGCCATAAAAATGTATATCAAAAATGTAAGGATGCTGTAAATGAAAGTGAAGCTTCCGAGCAGTCCCTCTTTGTTACAAGCTTCATTATAATTAAAATAAGCTCTAATTAGTCTGACGGAAAATTATGGATCAAATCAATTCCTTAAAGTGTAAGGCTTTGTCGACCATTAAAGATTGCATTCGAAAAAGAAACAGATGATTCGACCATACGTGAATACAATCGATTAGAAAATGAAATAAAGAATCTCAGTTCTTATAAATTTAGTCTGTCCAATGGGAAAAACATTTGCGTTTCTTATGAAGTTACACGTCATAAGAACTCTTTCTGATGGCAAATGTTTAAATGTAATAGTGGGAAACAGAGCAACCAGTAGATGTCCAATTTGTAAGATAACGTCTCATCAGTTTGGAGAATTTGGAAATAATTTCACTTCTGTTGCTGAATCACTGAAGTATGGTTTGGGATTATTCCACGAGAAAATTTATACATTTGAGCATCTCCTAAACATTTCTTATAGAATGCCATTTAAAACGTGGGATATTTGAGAACCACTAAAAGGTGCGTCTATAATATGTACGGATACGAAACGTGGGCTCTCACTAAGCAGGCGGACAACTGTTTTAGGGTATTTGAAAATAAAGTCTTGCGAAAAATATACGGGCCGAAGAAAGATGAGGAGACCGGGGAATGGAGGAGACTACACAATGATGAGTTACATAATCTGTACGCGTCACCAAATATTAACAGAATAATAAAATCACGCAGATTGGGATGGGCAGGGCACGTAGCGAGAATAGGAGACGACCGTATGGCAGCACGTGTCATGAAGGGCAGGCCGATGGTAACGCGACCTCTAGGTAGACCCAGACGTAGATGGGAGGACAACGTAAAAGCGGATCTAGTAGAAATAGCAAGGGTGGGTGTCGATTGGAGAGGTGCATCTTGGGTGGGGTTGACACAAGATAGGGCAGCGTGGAAGGCTTGCGTAGATGAGGCGATGAACTTTCGAGTTCCAAATGCCACTTAAAAAGAAAAAAAAAATTTTACATTTTGTGCAATCAAAAATCTTATCTAATTTTTTATTTTTCTGTTTATAACATTTTTAAAGTTTAAAATTTTTAAAATTTATCAAATTTAGAAATGTTATTAACTGCAAAACAATGTAAAAATATAATAATAAAAATAAATATAAAAAAAAAAATGTAAAAAGTGTATGATTCGTAAAAAAGCATGGACTAAATATAAACAATCTTTTATGGTGATTAACTATTTTTATTAGAAATTTATAACATTTTACAGTGTACAACTTTATAACATTAAATAAACGTTTTATCAAAGTAATAAAATCAAAAAGTGTGGACATTCGATCGTTTATTTATCGTTTTTCCAATATTTCTTAAACTTTCATTCCAGCTTTTCAAAGCGTGGTTTTTAAAGTTTTTAAAGTGTATTTAGAACCGTTTCATGTTAGGGCTACATTAAAACATTCACTAAACATATTTATTATATATTTTATCATTATTTTTGCGAATAAGATATAATGTTTGCAGTATACTTAATATGCTATCAAAATTTGGTAATATTTTGATACTTCCTAATGAGAATTTTTATTGTAAAAATTATCAAAATATTTAATTATATTTTAATTTCATATATTATGACATATAGTAAAGTTAGGTTACTTTACTTAATTTCTTTTTTCAAAAGATTTTGTTAAAAAAATTAATACAATTTAAAAGATAATTTCATACCTGTACGTTCAGTCTCGATTCGCTTGTGGTAAACATATTTCTCTAATCAGAATTTGTATAATAAAAAATATAAAAATATTTCTAAATTATGTTACCTCTTGTAGGAATTACTTAACTATTATATTTAAAATATGTTTCGCATTAAACGCGTTTTATCAAACTATGATAATATTTTGATACTTCGTTGCTACGTATGTTTAATTGGAAATATAAGTTACAAAACCTTCTCATCGAAACAACTTCATCTGCTGTCCAATGCAACCAACAAAGATTCTAAACTTTAAAAATTATTTTAAATACATAATTTTTTAATGATATTAATTGAGTTGTACTTGCTATCACTGTGTAAACGCTGCAGACGCTACTCTTGTCTTTGATATATTTTCTGACGGTAAAGTTTTAGTAAAAATTGTATCACACGTTATTTTACCTACAATTCTTTTAAAATATTTAAATCGAAGTTTAGATTATTTATTTATTAAGTTATTCTTTGTAACGAGTTGAGTATCGCAACAAACGTAACGGTAAGAGTACCGCCGCGATGAAACCGCGTATAGTCGCGCACGCGACAACAAATACGCAGGAATTCGGCAATAGGCGAGAGAGACAGAGAGAGCGAGCGCGCGGGCTAATCCTACAGGAACGCGCTCAGATAGCTCTCGGCCTTCGATAGGAAAGCACGCGACTTCGCTAAAGGTTCTCGAGGTTACGCGAGTTCAAAGGTGTTGTGCTGTGTTAGCAGTGCAACGACTAGTGTGAGTGAGAAAGAGTGATGAGAAGCGAAGCGGTGTCCACGATAGCCCAGCGGTCTAGGGCCAGAACAGCTTGCAGCTTGTTAGAGGCATCGAACGTCACCACCGAAGGAGTGGAGGTTTGTGTGCGCGCAGTGCATGAGAGTGTGTATGAGTATCATCCATGCGAGGGTGATACGGCGCGCGCGACCTTCTCGGTAATATACGCGTGCGAGTACGTTTATTCGCAAATTTGTTGGCGACTCGCGTAACATTATTTCTTTATTGTAAAATCACGTTTATTTCGCGGTTTGGAAATATAACCGTAGTCTTATTATTTTACGTGATTTTTGTCGTCATTTATAGACCTCGCTCGTTAAGCCCGATCCTTGTTCCTTCCTGCTAATACCGCCGCCTCCGCGAGCGTTATTTACAAGTAAATAAATAACGCATCTGAGCAGTCGAGCGCTCGCCAGGCAGAGCATAAACCCAAGACTTAAAAGCAGCTGTGATAGCTGCATGCAACGTTGGTATATCGCGGGCATAGAGGAGCACTCCGCCGCATCGAGGGAGCGCGATTTCATTGTTGAAATAACAATTCGTTGCTCGGACTCATACCCCGTTACATCTTATTTATTAAATTTTGATTTCAAGCATATTTAAAATAATATTATTTTGTAGTCCGATGATAGACGTCCGACAGATCCGTATTTCACTGTAATTTTAGAACAAATAGCCCAAACTATGTGAATGCGACGTAAAGGATGTTATAAACATAAGGGATAATCGTAAAATGTATTAAAATAAACGTATGACTATGTGCATGACAAATAATGAATGATTATTTGAAAATTTGTCGGACAAATAAGAAAAATCTAAATGCACGCACGCACACGCATATATGTGTGTATATGTATATAGATATTAGGGCGTATCGAATTTTTTGTACGCAATTTAGCGACTTGTAATAGTGCGGAAATTTTAGTACTTATCAAATACAACGTCCGTAAAATTTGGGTCCTTATGGTCAATTGCTTCTGCTCTGTCTAAGGTCGCCGAGAATGATGAGTTTTTCAAAATAACCACATTTACGTTTAAAAATTTTTTTTTCGATTCTTCATACAAACTTAAAAAAAATGTTCTTATACATCATTTTGTAAAATGCTTTACTTCTTGCTGAAAAATAATTGAAGTGTTGAATTTAATATTTTCAACTTAAATTTCCGAAACTTCAATAATTTATCAACAAGAAGGAATGCATTCGCAAAAAAATGTATTAGAACATTTTTCTCTTAAATTTGTTTGAAAAATTGCAAAAAAAAATTTTAATCAAAAATGTCCTAATTTTCGACTTTTTGACTTTAGACAAATTTCAGAGATATTCTATTTTGCGATGTATTCGCCTAATATTTACATAAATAGGTGAATGTATGGGAAACGGCGAGTAGGGCACGGGCTACTGGGACAGCGCTCATATGTATAGTCAGTTGCGTGCTAACCCCGGGCCAGCACACAAGCGCTCCGGCAATGCCGTAACAGTTCAACGTTTTCTTAGTATTAACAATAAACTTAGATTAAACTACAGCTGCATTTAATCTAACCCAGAAGCCATCCTGCTCCCAAGACATGATAACTTGGCAACGAGAATTTTCAGAACATATGTGCGCGAGTGCGATCACAGAGTAACCCAAAGACACGTGTGTAGAGCCAAGCCCCGGGAAGTGATTATGCACAAGGAAATTTTACTAATGAGTGGAAAACAGAAAGGTACAGCGTGGATTCGAAATCTAAAAAAAACAAGGAATCATCGAAGAGTTAGAGAAGAGTGGAGAAACCTTCCGACAAACAGATACCTACGAAAATTTAAGAGAAAAATTGAGAGAATCAATTAATAAAGAAAACAAAGAGTACAAGACGCCGGAAAATTCAGAGTTAGAATCGGAGTTGAACAAAGAAGACAACATGGCAGATCCAAAATTTGAATTTCAACAAAACGATGACTGGGAACTCTTTGAAGAAAAGCTTGACTGCCTGTTAATTGCCAAGAACATAACAGATAACAAAGTAAAAGTGCCCACTCTAGTGACAAAACTACGACCAGAGCCACATGCACTCCTCAAGCAGCTAATCGCACCAACAAAAATCATAGATAGCAAGTACAAAGATTTGACAAAGGCGTTATCGGAACATTTAAAACCGAAGCCATTGGAAGTCATGGAGCGATGCACCTTCCGCACATCGAAACAAGAATCGCACGAATCAATTATGGAGTTCATAGCGAGACTAAAAAAATTGGCAACTCATTGCAACTTTGCAGAATTAGACAATGCAATTAGAGACCAATTATTGTATGGAGTGAGTGATAAAGATATAAGAATAAAACTATTTGAAGAAAAAACATTGACATTCCAAAAAGGCAAGAAATAGCGATAGCGCGAGAAGAGGCAGTGAAAAACGCAACTAATTCAAATATTACGCTAGAAAATAAAAGCGTTAGAAACAAGGTACACGCTATACAAGGAGATGAGCAGAGAGGATGGCAACGCAGAGGCCAGCGAGGTAGAAGTATGCAGAGCAAGGCGGCCAGCGACAACAACAATAAACAGCAGCAGCCGAGTCGACATTCGACGACGCGATGAAATGACAGATCATGAAACAGATTTTTGTTCGATCAAACAAAAAAGTCAACAATTATAAGAAAGAGATATTCAATCACACAAGCAATAATAGACCTATAATTGACCATGATTAAAAACATCTCTTCGAAGGTCAATAGCAATTCTCTGAAATGTTTGACCTTGTGATTTATTAATCGGCATTGCAATAGCTAATTTGTCTGGAAATTGTTTTCTTTTAAATGAAAAGAGATATTCGTTTTCAAAGTATAATGAAATGCGATTTAAAAATACAACATCGTTAGTTTTATCTCCAGTCAAAATTTTGCATTTTAATAAATGATTAGAAAAATCTATCACTCGCAATCGAGTATCATTGCACAGGCCTTCATCGATGCTTATATTTCTGATAAGCATTACAATGTAATTTTTTCGTAAACGTAATTCGTATGGAGGTAAACTGGATGGATTTAAAGATTTTAAATATTCTTGTAAAATAATTTCATCTAATTCTCCGTTATTGCAATTTTCAGTACTATCAATGCCAGTATAAATTTGTTCTGAATTGTTGTCCATCAGATTTCTAACTTACTTATTAATTTATCCACGTCAATATTTCGCGCTGATAGAATAGCACAATTACTCATTTCTTCAAAATTCTTTTCTGCAATAAAACCACCAAATACAATTTGAGCAACATTATTATTGGGTTCCATAATACATTGTTGAGGAAGAGTTAAGTTGTCATTTGCATCATTTAAAGTTCCGTCACCAACTGATAATAAATATTGTGCGAAATCGATTTCATTTGGCAAAACTCTCATGTTAGCGGAAAGGTTGTATGTTGTGAAATGTTTCCTTGATTCACTGTATTTAATGGAAAGACGTAGGGTTTCGCTTCTGGTTCCTCTAACCTTAATAGGAAGGAGTTGTCTAAAGTCACCACCTAAAATAATAATTTTACCACCAAAAGGTAAATCATTATTCATAATAGATTTTAATGTTCTATTATCAATTTCTAAGGCATATCTTGGAGCCATAGGTGCTTCGTCCCAAATGAAAAATTTATTTTTTTTTAGGAAAAGACCTTCTTTAGACTGCACTTTAATAGCTGATGATGAATCGTTATATAATGGAACTGGTAGACCAAATGTCTTATGTACTGTTCTGCCATTCGGAAGTAAAGTTACAGCAATACCAGTAAATGCCATCGAACAAACTTTGAAGTTTTTGGCTGACAACAAATTGTGGACAGTTATATATATATATATAAACAATTATTTGTATTGCAATCATCAGTTTCGGCTGCATGCAAAATTCTATTAACTATTATTTTTTGTTGATCATTTAATTGCACATATTGTTGTTGGCCTACTTCTATCATTTGTTCTAATGGAGCATCGCTGCGGTTCTATGCGCATAGGTTATGCAAATAATACCCTTGCTTTTAGTTTATCGACGCTAAAATCGATAACTATTGCGAAAAGTAACTTAAATACACTGCCACGACTTTAACCTAACTCTAACCAAACCACATGTTGACATAAATACAATTGAAGTTGGCGCGACTAGTGGGACAGAGATTCTCAAACTCGACGAAATCCGTCATGACGGTCACAAAATTATGCAACATTATAGCGAAAAATTTTTATAATAAACAAAAAATAAAGAAATAGCCTACCTAGCTTAGAATTTCACGCTCTATCACCCTCTCATAAAAAAGGTTCTAGTCCTGATACACCCTGTATATACACATATATATACACATAAATATGTACACAAGAAAATGATCATTATATAAAAAAATTCTATGAGAAAGTAAAACAGTAAACGTTCATGAAATTTTTTGTTTTATAAATAATTGCAGGCTAATTTACAAAAACAATGAGTTATTTTAGAAAGTAACTGCTTAACCGCCAATGTTGATCGAATTCTTCGTCTGATATATCATCAGAGTCTATTCTGTTTAACTTTAAACGATATTCTGTCGTTCTTGGCACGTTTTCTGATGGAACTTCAATATATCTACCGTAATCTATTGAAATAATATGTTGTTGATTAACAACTAAAACTTTGTTTGTCTGATTTATTTATTTTGAATGCAAACAAAACATGTACACTTATAAAGCAAACAGCATCAGCAACAGTCGATATTTACATATATGTGGGGGCTCAGGGCGCCCACCACCGAAGTCAACGAAGGAAGCAGCTCCTGGTGCCGAGGGCAAAGTTCGTATAGAGCGGTCTTCCCGTCGACCACCAGCAGCTGCATGACGCCCCCTGCTGGCCGCCACGATGGGTGGCGAAGCGAGAGACGCTATCGAGCTTCGCCGCTGCGATCAGAAACCTTTCGGCTTTCAAACGAGCTAGTCGCTCAAGATTTTATACAGAGAGAGAGAGAGAGACAGAGAGAGAGAGAGAGAGTGAGAGAGAGAGAGAGAGACAGAGAGAGAGAGAGAGAGAGAGAGAGAGAGAGAGAGAGAGAGAGAGACAGAGAGAGAATCAAACAGTCTTCAATAAACCTCAAGATTTTTATATTTTTATTCAATCGACGCTTATTTATTCGACGCACCTTCTTCAAGTACATCCCTGCCGATTAGTAAGATTAAGGCGCGAAATTACATCGTCTTAACAGTGGTGACCCCGGAATTTTCGGCAAGAACACTGGACCGTTGGACTCCGCCATTTTGTTTTCAACGGCGTCCCTCGTCCAGCAACAAACCAGCAACAACCTCGAGTGTCGGAGCCCCTCTACAGCCCGGCGCCGAGCTCGAAGGACAAGCAACCGGTAAGCGGAGACTCCGGCCGTATAGCTCGAAACGAAGCGTCTCGCGGTGCCGGGCCAGCACCAGAAACGCTCTACAAGCTGCAGCAACACCTAGCAACTACCAGCAACGGGCAGCAACATCAGTAACGGCCTCGAGAGCCGGAAACCTTTTTACAGCCCAGCCTCGAGAGTCACCGTAACCTAAAAAAAAGAAGACAAGAAAACCTATTTTCGGAACTCGCCCATCGGAGCAACGAAGTTCCGTGCATCTCTCTCTCTCTCCAACACCAACCGATCGTCCCGCACCGCAGCCCCTCGACAGCCAGTCGCCAGGACCTCGGAAACAGATACGAAGCACAACCATCTCTGTACGACCAGGGCCCATGTCGCTATCATCCGGCGAAGCGCAACATACTCCATCGTCGCTACAGCCCCGTAAGCCCTGAAAAAATTCTTTTTCAAGCCACGCGCGACCCGTGAGTCGCTTACATCCATTGCACAGTCGCGCGCGTGCAACGAGACGCAAGCAGCGAGTAGCTTTATCTGTCGATCTGCTCTCATCCACGAGACCTGGTACATAGCACGGTCGTTGCCGCGGTGCCACCGAGCACATTTTCGCGGTCTCATCCTCACTGCGGTCGAGGACGTGCAGGCGTTGCTCGTTGGGCACGCCAACCGCGGCTGCCTGAAGAGGCGGCGGCGCTAACAGTTTTCCTGCGTCGGATACGAGCAGGGCGGCCGACACTACGTTGCTTCGTTCGCGAAGCGCTGGTGATACCAGCACCATGCTGGATTGGCGGTACGCCGAGCTGGTGAGGCTGCGCGGGATAGGCGCTGGCCGGCTGGCGTGCGAGAACGACCGTGCCGCTGCTGCTGTCGTTGCTGTTGCTGCTGCTGGTTCGACGCGAGAGAGGAAGCGATGGACTGGAGCACGAGCGACTGCTGCTGGAGCATCGTGGTGATGTGCGTCATGGCGAGGCAGAATGTGGCCATTTCTTGCTGGGGCACCGGGGTACTGCTCCCGGATGCAAAGCCGCTCAATGTTGGTGAGCTGGGGCGAGAAACAGCGCTGACTGGCACGCACGGCGCCACGAGCTCGTTAGCGAGCGCGGCGAGTTCCTCCAGGGAGGTCGCCCTCAGCACGCGACACATGCGGCTGGTTTGTGCTGGCAGGAGGTAGAGCCATTTAACCCGCACGGCCGCGTCGGAGATGGCGGTTCCGGCCAAACGCCGCATCTAGCGCAGCAGCTGGGAAGGCGTGCGGTCGCCGAGCTGCACCTCGTTGAGTAGCTGATGGAGTTGCTGGTCGGTCGAGGCGGCGAGGCGCGACAGGACCGCTGCCTTCAGGGTGTCGTACCGCTGCTCTGCTGGAGGTGCCAGGATGATGTCCGAGACTTCTTGCGCCACGTCCGGCGGCAGGTGTGCGACGAGGAGATTATAGCGGCTTCTGTCGTTGGTGATCTGGCTGGACAGGAACGCCGACTCCGCCTGTGCGAACCAGAGTCTCGGATTAAAACTCCAGTATGATGGTAGGGTGCATTTGGAGACCGACTCGACGTCGTGCGTGTGGGGGTTGTTATCGGCTCGCGCGCCGTGCGGCTGCAACCCGGCGGGGGGCAGCTCATTATCGCCTGCGCCGAGCAGCGGAGCGTTCTGCTCGATGTTGCGTTGCGCTTCGGTCATGATTCGGCCGTCGGCGAGGCCTTGGCGCTCCCGAGTCGGGCTATGAATCATAGATTCGCTGGACGAGTCGTGCGCGGAGAAATTCAGGGCTGCCCGCAGGGCTGAGCGCGACTCGCTACGCGAGCTGGCGTGATGTGCTCGGAGCGCCGCGGTGTGGCGGGTTGTGCCGGCCTCTTGCAGGCGCGCGGCGGATGGTAGCGGGACGCGCGCGAACCACTGCTCGACGCTCTAGATGGCCGCTCGTAAAGGCGGCGAAACGACGCGGCGTGCGTTTGCTCCAGCGGCCTCGACCGCGACGCGCGTCGGGAGGCGGCGAGCGCGCACGAAGGAAGCAAGAGAAGATGGCCGCGTCTAACGCGACGAGACGACGTGGCTTGCGCTTGCTCAAGCGGCCTCGATCACAGCGCGCGTGGCGAGGCGGCGAGCACGAGAGCGAGCGGAGAGATAGATGGCCGCTGCGATGCGCGGTTGTTATACTGCGCGGCTTCGGTGACCTTGACCGTGAGAGAACGGGTCAAGGTTGCGAGCGCGCGCGAAGAGAAAGAGAGATAGATGCGCTCGGCGGCACGCGCGTCGCGGCGATGATGTTCGGCCGCGTGCACCAGGTATCGGGACGCGGAGCGAAATGAAAGCGACTCGCTCCGACGTCTATTGCTTTCTCTGGGCGTGAGACTGTCGAAAGATAAGCGACTCGTCGTCACGCGCCGTCGATGGAGAGAGAAAGAAAAGCAACGAAAATACCTGGTGCTGGCGAAACCTTACGCCGTAGGAGGTGGTGATGCTCGGCGAAGGCTGCGGACGCGTTGCTGCTGTGGGCCGCTGGAGCGAGAGGAGAGGCCCCGGCACGTTCGCTGTATAGGTCCTCGAGGTGCTGGCTGTAAAGAGGCCGTGTAGCTGCTGGGTTGTCCTCGGAGTGGCGAGGAAGAGTCCACGAAGCGCTGAGGGTCTCCGGGGCTGTACTGCAGATAGGCTCCGGGTCTCGGCAGTTGGTGGTTAAAAGGGACGCCTACGTCCCGAGATGGCTGCTCCGCTTGGCGTCGGTTAGCCTGCGCGTTGTTGTTGTTGTCGTCGGGGTCACCACTTTGGAGTTTGATCCAAGGAAGATATCGTAGTCCTCGTCAAATCAAGGTGTCGAAGTAATAAAAGTAGACTTGTCGTAGTTAGAAGTATAAAAGTTTTATTCGAAGTTAACTCGCGATAAATATAAAATGTCTCTGCTCTCTCTCTGCTCTGAAGCGCTGTTGAGTGTTGCCTGTCGGGCGGTTCAGAGCGTTCTTATCAGAACGGAGCTCGAACCTCGCCGCGTTCGCCACGTTCGCCACCCATCGTGGTGGCTCGGAGGGGGCGCAGCGGGAAAGGCGGGGGCCAGATGGAATGGCTGCTCCCTAGAAGTCAGGCCTGGGGATCAGGCGCTGCTTCCTGCGGTGTCTCCGGTGGTCGCCGGTGGGAGCCCCCACATATACACCCACCTGTATTTTTTGACGCCAAAGCCATAGGGTTCAGGGTGAAAAGCCTAAACCAAGACAGTTAAGTAAAAACTGATATGGCAGTCTATTTCTAAATAATTTAGCTAGTATCTTCGCAAATGAACAGATATTGAACTTCAATATCATGGATTTAGCATGATTTTGAGAGATTTGATGGTTGATAGTGACTGACTCGCATACTAATAAGATTGAAATATCTGTGCACAGCTTATCATTGGTGACTTTGAGCACATTGATGACACTTTTTACACAGTAATTGCACTTAAACAACATAAAGTTAATCAGTACATCATGCTTGTACATACTTTCATATATGAGAGTATGCATATGTAGGGTTAAGTTGCACTCTTAATTGGTGCCTTAAAAATTATGTTTATCATTCAAAAAATATTCTTGATGAATTAATAGGGTGTATTAATAAATTCCTGGGTTTTGCCGAAGATTATCGCAAAAATGTTGTGAATGCCAAACATGAGCTTATTCTCACAAGATCAAATTCTGATGTGAATTCTATTGTGCAGACGCAAGTAGTCGTGCAAATGTTTACAAAGATTACGAAGTTGAAATCACCAAAATTGAATGTCTAATGCCATACATATTGCTCTCGGATAAACATAAAATTAAATTGCTTAATCATCTGCAAAAGGATAGACCTGTCACTATGAGTTTTCGTAGCTGGGAACTATACGAGTATCCGTTGTTATCCGGTACATCGAAACACATATGGACTGTTAAGACTGCCAATCAGCCGGAGAACTCTCGCTTCGTTATTCTCGGCTTCCAGACAAATCGTAAAGGACGAAAAACAGCCAATGCTAGTCACTTTGATCATTGTAATATAAGCAACGTTACACTTTTTCTCAACTCTCAACACTATCCTTATGGAAATCTCAATCTCAATATTACTAGTAATCAGTTTGCTCTACTCTACGATATGTATGCCAACTTTCAAAATGCGTACTACGACAAAGATGTAGAACCAATGCTGAAAAAATCCGACTATCTGTCGTATGCGCCTCTCATTGTCATTGACCTCTCAAAACAAACTAAGTCACTTAAGCAAGCATCAGTTGATGTACGTCTCGAATTTGAGGCTAGGGCAAATATTTCAGTTGGCACCTCTGCATACTGTCTCATCTTACACGATCGTATAGTCGAATACAACCCTTTGAGTGGAGATGTTAAAAAAATCGTTTAAAGAGTGGTGGGAGAAGATGGTATAAATTGAGCAGCAGCTTGTGGTAGGCAGTCAGTTAAAATGTAGTACGTGATCGATTTGCAAGGATTCAGAAAGCCTGTGAATGAATTTGTCATCAAGGAACTTGCCATAGTTTCACTCAACGCTCAACTCAAGACGTTGATGTTTTTTTTTTTCAAGCCGCCTACGCCGTGGCGCAAACTCACAGCCAAGTATAAGTCTGAAAATCTCTGGTTGGAACGCAATTATCACGAAAACTGTTTTACATGACGCGAGTGTTGTGATAGAAGTTCAATTTTCGCGTAGTTGATATGGGTGAAATAGGCTTTCCCTCGTTACAGAGGCTGAAATAAGATATGTTCGAGCCACTGTGCCCACACCATAAGTTAGCGTTCAAGGCAAACTGCGCACACAGAAATGTATTGTTGCTGAAAAAGTTTTATCACGACAATACGCCATCTTTTGAGAGATCTCACAAAGAATTTTATCTCACAGAGCACCTATCATTTATGACTCCGAGAGATATTGCATATTAACCACGAGAATTCCTGATAATATTTACCGCCAATAGCATCGAGATAGCTTGAGATAAGCTGCCAGAGCACCTAAAGCAGAACTCAGAGATGTCTACGCTGTCGAGAGCACAATATCATTGAGAGTGGAGTTCCATCTTTAAAAAGAGATTGTGTGCAGTGTCAATTAAGTGCTCAAAATAATTATTAACATGAAGAAGGAGGTGCATTTTCAAGAAAATCCAACAGTTTTTTTACTGTGTACGTGGATGTATGCATATAAAAAGGCACATCGTGGAGAGTGGGGGCAAGCAGCCCGAGATCCAGAGCGTTTCAAATTAAGGATTGAAAGAACAGGGAAAATTATTGTGACAGTACGTATGAAAAAACTTGAGATGTTGTCTACAAAATAAATGTATTTATTTTAATTGTGACTACTATTTTATAAACCTTCACCTAATCCCTCTACATGCTGTAAAATAAGCCAAAGAAAAATATATAAATATAGAGAGCGTATTATACTTCTTGAATCATTTACGTTTTAGATACAATAGTATATCAATATACAAGTAGCATAAATAATCCATTACACGGTGAAATGATGGACTATTTATACCACAGATAAGTGTGACAGCGGATTTATGCCACCCAGTGATATAAAAGATTTTAAACCATTAAAAAACCAAAATTAAAAAATTTAAAGTGAAATTAAAATTTAAAAAATCATAATTTAAATTTAAATAGCATAAGTATAATTAAAATTCAGTGCAATTAAAATAAAAAATTTAACATCAAATTTTTTTTTTTTAATTTATAAGGCTACTTCATTTCACAACCATTCCACGAGAATCCACTACCGGCGAGTGTACAAGAATTATTATTTGTTTTTTCTTTTATTTTTATTTGACCACTGTAATATATTCCAAGAGCAGTTATATTGGTACAAACGGCACTACACTTAACATTTCAAAACGTTGCACTACATATAACATTTCGAAACGTTGCGCGACATTATTGAATATATTTAATTTAGAAGTGATTCGGTAAACTGGACACTTTTTAAAAGCTAAAAATGTTGAATACTTTTATCAGACGCGTTAGTATGGATCTCATGACCATGAAAATTAATAGAGCGCAGTTTGGCAGGAGTAGGGTTAATCCATTCTGCAGGTGCTCGAACTCTTGGAAATATAAAAATATACTTCCTGTTGGATGAGCCGTCGCTGTCCTCGCTAGCATAGCTGTTACTTCCATAGCCACTGCTGCTGCTCATTTTTCTAATTCCTGCAATAAAAATATTATTTATAAGTATTGATTAAGTTTAAGGTATTTACTAAAAATGACAGCTAAGAAAGATATCCGTTTTCTATGATTTTAAAATGAAATATGGATTCACGCAGCAGAGTCATAATAAAATATATGCACAATAATTTTTTTCAGAGAATCATTTCGTTAAATCAAACAAGCTGCGCTAATATCGACATGATTTTTTGTTTACTATAAGACAGATTCAAAAATCTTTAAAATAAAACAATATTTTGGTACTCACTGTTGAATACAATGAAAAAGTAGAAATTCGGATATGATGAGAGAGAATGCAGCTAACAGAAGAACTGACAAGATGTCTTAGCTTGAGTGGATGAGCTGGAACTATGGTCTCTCTGATGATCCTTAGGCTACTTGAAGGGTCACGTAGATAGTATTATGGTAGTGAACGGTAAAAGATAAGTTTTCATAAACAATATGCAGTACAGCGTTGTGCGTTCCTCTTTTTTAATTCGATAAGTTACGCCATTTTATCTCTCTTCGCGTTCGAGAAAACATATGATTATATACTAGTATAGCTCTTACGATTATTTTAAATATTTCCGAATTGTACTTTATTTCTATCACCACCAAAATATTGTAAATATATTTTTCCTTCTTGAGACTGAGCTAATAACATGTTTAAATAATCTTGATTATCTGTTAAATATTTTGAAACCCTTGGTGATAGTACAAAAATATCATCTAATTCAACGTAAATTTTATTTCCAAATTTTATTTTCAACTGTTTTATTTTAGTTATTTTAAACTTTTTTTCTACTTCTAATTCAGAAATTTTTTTCGTTGACAGATACGCGTGTTGACCAACTTTATATAATTCTTCAAAATCCATAGTTCGTATACTTCAACTTAAAGTAAGCTTGATATAGTACGATGTGTAACGTATTTACTAAAAAGTCGAACTGCTCATTTTCTGTCAGTCAAGGCTTTTATAATAACCCGTTAATGGGTCCCCCTCTATTTAGAAAAATATAAAACTATCCAATTAAATAATAACAAAATGCTTATAGCCAAGCGCGCTCGTAAGACTATTTCAAAGTAGGATAATATCCGTTGTGAAAGATGATTCGATTGCGTGAAGCGCAAATTCACAGCGGTGGAAAAATAAGACACACGCATAAATATAATAATATACGCTGCGACGTTCATGGGAGATCATCTTAAAAGAGCCGCAGTGTGAGTGAAAAATACATCGTTATCCCAAAAAATAATAATATTCACTGCGACGTTCATGCGAATCGTCTTTAAAAGAGCTGCGCATTCGTTGAAGAAGAATATCACTAGCGAAAGATGACTTGATCGATAGTGATTCGCAGCACTTAAAATAAGACATCACTTGACAAAATATCCGCGGCTACATACTACGCTGGATATACGGACCTGCGAAAAAACAATGTAACCCGATACTGCAGCGACTGTCAGCTACTGCTCACCGGGCAGCACCGGAGTTTACCGCCCTGAACCCCAACGAGCCTCTTGGGTGCCCTGCAGTGACCTTCTTTATCGATTCTCACTTGCATAGGCTTCACCTGCACAGGGGGGGACAGGCCTAGCGATGACGTCAAAAGCTTGTAGAATATTCCATGAGGGCGGGGCCTATTCTCACCTGCACAGGTGTGCTGATGGTGGCTTGGTAGGGGACGCCCGTTTATTTACTATAGTCTCATCAAGCCTTCGAGTTGAGACAAGTGCACTTCATTATGTAACACAAGAAACAAACAGGACGTGACTAATTCAGTGAAATGGTCCACAAATTGCAGCAGGAGCGTCGCTTTCCAGCAATATTAACACGAGCTGAACTGAAAACATTGCTCTATTTTTTCCGTCCGAGTATGCTTAACATTAAGCTATTACATTAACGAGCGCGCACGAGAGCGTTTTGCAGTATATGGGTCATATCGGAAATTCTGTGTGTCGTGCAGATCCGTGCATTCAGCACTCGGCGAGAGACTCGATTTCTTGCATTCTTTATAGAATTTTGAAAATGCAGCCAAAAATTGCGCATCTGCTGCTGCTGCTTTAGTGGACAGTTGCAGGATGCGACGCAGTGCTCTCGATCCCTTCCAACATTAAGAACGAAGCGGTGTACCGGGTGAGGGTAAAAATTTTGAAAAATGAAGATTTGAAAGAAGAAAAATACGAATTGATTTATAACGAAGGGTAAAATTTTGAGTTCCAAAATATTACAAAGGTATAATTTTGAAAACCTGAATTTGGGAATTTATAAAAATATTCCTTGAGCAATATTATGACCACAAATATCACCTTTCGCTCGATTAGCTTTATTAATTACACTATTTACTACTGCATAGAAAATTTAACTTTAATTTTTTCGTTAAAGAGCTTATATTGTATAATGAATCATATTTAATTTCATTTATTGCGTAGAATTTTTCATAATTCGTATCCTCAACGTCCTCACTAAATTTAGGTAAATTGAAATCAGTCAGTGTGTATCCGTGACTTGTTAAAATAGAATTAATATGTTTTCGTGAGATATTTTTACGTATTTCTTTAGTTAACAATGGACTATAAAAATATGCTTCATATTTTTTAAATTCTTTAACATTTACTGAAATACACGTATATAACCAAACAGGTTACACAGAGCTTTAGGAAATTCAACCTTGATTGCTTATTCTAAGCATTTGTCTCATTCTTCATCGGTGGATATTAATTTTCTAGCTACAACTACTTCAGAAAATGTTGCGTATGTAAAATTTTCCAATAATTTTAATTCTGTATAAGATTGAGGTTCTTTTACATGTAATAATAATAATCTTAAAAAAAATCTTACACGATCCTTTGAATTTACAAAGTTGATTAAAAAAAATAATCGCGAACCTCCAACTTTTACGCAAGCATCAACAATTTATTGTTAAGTTAATTTTCCTAAACTTAAGTAAGGATTAAAATAGTTTCGTGTTTGTTATTTTTATTTTTTATATTGGGCATCCATCCAAAACCTCCATTAAGATACATAAGTGGATATGACATCTGGATATGGTTTACCATTTGCCCCTACCACAGTTACTTTATCACATATAGTAGCGTTATATCTACGTTTATCATAATTAAAATTGCGTGTTAAATACATTATAATTTCTTTACACTTAAACTGAACGTTGTTGTTTTTCAACGGTTTTGTTTTTTAATTTTGACTTCACACATAATATTTAAAATTTGAAATGTTTAGCATTACAGAATCTACATATTTCACTCATGCTATCTAAATCAATCTTCATAATTGCTGATTCATCGAAATCAAAATCGAACATGGCATCAAATTTTGTTATTAAAAATTCATTGAAATTTTTAATAGTGTAACCTTTTAATTTTTTGTAGTTATTATTATAATCTATTTACTTTTATTACTTTTTAATTCTCTTTAGGCCTATAAATATATATATCTAATCAACCGAGCGACGTTAGGAGTGAGGTGACCCTGCTAGTAGTATATTAAAGTATTATATGCGAATGTTTTCACTGCACCACCAGGTCCATCAATCAATCACACAAATTAATCTTCCTAAGGTATTGAAATGATTTTTATGCTAAATTCACTTTTTTCGTGAAACAATAATGCTCTGATATCTCACAATTTTTGGAAAATGTCCGTACGGATGTATGTGTGTGCGTATGCGTTTTTTTTTTTTTTTTTTTTTTTTATATGGACGTTGACAGAGCGAACTCTGTTCAAGTGGCCCTAAGACATCAAGACCCCACCGGCACTATCGCTAGACATCGTACTTCGGTGGGGCCGTTTACCAGCCGATTGGCTTCTTCTTTGGGGTTTGATATTTCCATACTTCCCCCGGGCACCGTAGTGATTAGGGGTTCAGGATCAAACTCGTCTGCTTCTTACTGCATCGTCCGGCCGTCTACTTTCTACAGCATCGTCCGGTCATCCTCTGGCAGTCTCAACCCTCGCCCTACGTTCCTCTGCATCAGGCAGGGGAGCTGGGCTCAGCTCAACCTACGTTCCTCTGCATCGGATTGAGGAGCACTAACATTAGACCTGTGTGCCAGCAGCTGTCTTTGAGTTTGCCGCGGTCCGCCTATGTTGGGCATCAGTCCCGCTAACGCATTCGCCACCTGCGATGCTTTTTTACCGACTCTTTTAAGGTGTTCATCGAACCTTAGTCGGGCGTCGATTTTTACTCCTAGGTATCGTATGGAGGGCGCCGAGATAATATCGCTGCTTCCAACCCTTAAGGTTATTGTCTCCTTTTTCTTCCGGCTTGTCACCATGACCGCCTCCGTCTTGTGGTCAGCCAGTTGGATACCAGCTGTCGTGATCCAGCTTCTGATGCTGCGGATTGCGTCGTTTGGGTCTTCGGTAATCTCCTCCAATGTTTTACCGGTCACTACTATCGCAATATCATCCGCAAATCCAATAATCTTAATATTGGGAAGTACCGGAATCCTCAATACCCCGTCATACATGATGTTCCACAGTGTTGGGCCCATGACTGACCCCTGTGGAACGCCTGCAGTAACATCGTGTTTCACAGTACCGTCGTCCGTGCGATATTGTAGTGTCTTATTGCTTAAGTAGCTTGCCACTATTTCCCGAATATAACTTGGCACCCTTAGTCCTTCTAAGGCACTGATGATTTGGGGCCAGCGTGCAGAGTTAAAAGCATTTTTAACGTCCAGGGTGACAATATCGCAATACTTCTTAGCTCCTCGCTTCCATCTCTTGCCGCTAATTGCCTCGCGTGCTGTGTTAACCATTAGCATGATCGCGTCTGTGGTGGATTTGGCTTTGCGAAAGCCGAATTGACGTTCTGATAACCCTAAGGGCCCCTCGATGAAATCTTGAAGTCGTCCGACTATAATTTTTTCAAGAATCTTCCCTGGGGTGTCTAACAAGCAAATGGGCCTGTAGGACGACGGATCTTCCGGTGGTTTGTCGCCTTTAACTAGCATTGCAGTTTCCAGCGTTGAGGAAAGATGCCCTCCTGAAGGCACGCTTCAAAAACCCTTAGAAATACCTTTGGGTTACTTTTTATTGCCAGCTTGATAACCTGATTTGGGACGCCATCTGGGCCGGGAGCAGCTGCGTTCATGGTCTTTGCACAGGCTCTTCTGAGTTCCTCTTCAGTTAGAGGTGGGATATTATCTGGTGATGGGGCTTTCCAGTGAACCTGACATTGATCGTCCTTGGGAAAGAGGACTTCAATTATGCTGCTCAAGAATTCCGCTTCGCCTGGCGGCGCTGCTACTTTAGTCGCGCCATGATCACTTGGTAGGGACGGCCCCATAAGTCCCTGTTTACTTCTTCAAAAAGTTCTAGATTACAGCGTTTTTTGCTCGATTTTATTGATTTACGTAGCCTTCTTCGTGCCAGCCGGTATTGCTCCCCCAAGTTTCCTCGATTGTTCTGGGCTCTATGAACGAGTCTGCGTGCTCGATGGCATTTCTTGCGCAGTTCAGCAATTTCAGTTGTCCACCAGTATGTTTCCTTATGCCCTTTATTCGTTTGTTGTGATCGTGTCATGGATGCATTACACGCCTCTGTAACGAGGTCCATAAGAGAGTCGGCCATGGAGTTGGGTGTACCCGCATTGAGCCCTTCCCCTTCCATCATGACTTCAAAAGCTTCCCGATCTAGTGATTTAGCGTTCCATTTACGCATATTATACGTCTTCGGCCCACTCGCAGTCGCTATTTCGTACATTATAGCCCGGTGGTCACTGTGCGTATATTGATCGCTTACTTTCCACTTCTGCAGGTATGTGCTAAGATCGTCGCTTGCAAAGGTCAGATCAATTATTGAGGTTTGTTCGCCTCTAACGAACGTTGGTTCAGAGCCCTTGTTCATTAGACAGACCTCAAGTCTTGTTAGACTTTCAAGAAGTATTTTTCCTCTGTTGTTAGTTGAGGTACTCCCCCAGATGATGGACCACGCATTGAAGTCTCCGGCAATAATTAGGGGCCTTTTATTGGCTGCTTCGTCCACTACTTTGGTAAGTAGCATTGCGAACTGGGCTTCTGTAAGACTTGGGGGAGCATACACGCTAAAGATGTATATTCCCCTCACTTTTACCCAGATATAAAGCTCTCTTAGGACGTGTGGTCGTTCCTGTACATGGGTATTCGCACAAACCCAGATTGCTGCCCTGCTGCTGCAATCGGTGAACCATTGTTGTGTGGCGTCCCTGTCTTTGTACTGCTCCGAGATGATAGCAACATCTATGGAAGATTCGCGGACGGTCTGTTCCAGGAGATCCTGTGCAACTTCGCAATGGTTTAGGTTGAGCTGGAGAAGTCTCATCCTCTAAACTTTTTAATGTATTCCTGGGTAAACGGGCATGCATAGCTGTATGATGCATGCTTCGTCTGGGATTTTCCGGCCTCTTGACACAGCAGGCAGCATGGATCCTTGTTGCACAACATGGCTTCGTGCTCTGAACCACCACAGCGTCTGCAGGCTTTTGACCTGTCTGTCCCTCCGCACTTGGCTGCAGTGTGACCTATTTGCCAACATCTATAACAGCGCCTTATTTCTATTTTTCTCCGAACTCGGCAGTTCACCCATCCAATACGGACTCTGCCTTCCCTTATCAGATTTGCCGCCGAATTAAGTGGAGCACTTACGACTGCTATCTGCGTTCCTTCATAGGCTGGTCGTAGGGATCTTACGAATATCGATCCAGTGTGTGTGTGTGTGTGTGTGTGTGTGTGTGTGTGTGTGTGTGTGTG